>PVIA01008078.1:0-75792 GCA_004024845.1 Tonatia bakeri
AAATAAATAAATAAATAAATAAATAAATAAGAAAATAGAAAAGTCAAAAGCAAAAACTTCACTGAAACTGCCACTTCAGGTTCTATCCAGCAAAAAAAAGCTTTTGTCAATCAAACATTGATACAAAATTCACGACTGCCCAACCTGCTGTCAACAGGATGCACGCCGCACAATGGAAAACAATAGTGTGAAGTCACTGTTTATTTGGGCTCCGAACACTAAAAAGACAGGCAGATTCCTCTGCTTTGAGTTAAAAGCAGGCCTGTTTCACTCCCTGGCGGCAAAGGGGGAAGGTGTGGGGCCAAGTCACCAGGGAAGATTCAAGGCATCACCCCACGCTCACTGGTAGCTCAGGAGGCGAGCTCCCGCCCAGCCCGTGTGCTGGGGGGACACTGCCAGGTGTGGGGACAGCCCCGCGAAGACACCATCAGGGAGCTGGGCACCCAGCAAAGGAGTCCAGCTGAGGCCCAGACACAGCAAGAGATTCAAAAGTCAAAATACGTGGGAGAAAAAAGTGACCGCCTGTGGGAAGCAGGTGCTACACACCAGTCCGTCAAACAGAAAAGTCACCCTGAACCTTCCCTCAGTTGGAGAGCTTGCGAACTCTCTCCTACCACAGACACCAGAGCAGAGGTCCAGGAAGGGCAGCAGTTTCGGCTGCTGGTGGTCTGTTTTTTCCACAAAGGCAGGAAGGAAGCAAAGGTTTAATACCTGAGTACGAACTCACTCAGGTGCAACCCTTCCTAGGGGAAGGGAAGCACAGCAAGGTCCAAACCCAGGACTGCATGGCCAGCTCCACTGGACCATAGGTTTTAACCTGGGTAGATATTTAACATCTTATGTGACAAAGCTCACAGAAAAACAGTTCCTTCTACACGCTACTGAACTCCACATGCTGCTGTTAAACATTACTCACTGCTGAACTGAACACTTAAAAATGGTGAAGGTGGTAAATTTTATGTTACGTGTTTTCTTTTTTACAATTTAAACATTTTTATAGTTAAGATGGTAAATTTTATATTACATGTGTTTTATCACAATTATAAGTAGGTAAATATGTTATTGAAAAAACATTACTCATCCCTGGTCCATGTGGTGCAATTGGAGAGTCGTCCCCTATCTGAAAGGTCACAGGTTCGATTCCTGGTCAGGGCACACACCTAGGTGGCGGGTTGGATCCCTGGTCAGCACCAGTGGGAGGCCACCTGTTGATGCTTCTCACATCGATGTTTCCCTCTCTCCCCCTTCCTCTCTCTCTAGACGTGATGAGGAAATGTCTTTAGGTGACGATTAAAAAAAACCTCACTCAGAGTCACACCAATTAGATTTCAGAAGAAAACACCTATGAGGCTTAGGACCCGTCTGTTAATCACTGATGCCCAGGCAGGGCACTGGGGACGGAAAAGGGCAAACTGAGACCAGAGACAAGGCCCAGGTCTGACCATCCACCTGCCTGAGGCGGTGAGACTGGGAGCGGGCATGGAGGGGAAGGAGTAAGTGTAAGAGGTGGGCGGCCAGGCTCTGCAGAACCCGAGTGGGAATGAGTCACCACATCCACGTACCCGTATGGCATACAAGAACCCAATTAGAGCAAATCACAATTATCTCAAGACAGCCTACAATAATTAACACTCCGGTGCATATTTACCGACTCCCCGCCCTGTGATAGATGTGAAACTTCATCGGCGATGCATGAGGTCTCCCTGTACTTCATACAAAAATATTCCATTAATATTTACATGCATGACTAAATCACGAAACTAGAGAGGTCATAAACTAAGTAATTAGGTATTACAAACAGGCTTTTTCCATGTAGGTGCTTACAGATAACTAACAGTTGCCTTGATAGCCGGGGAGATGACTTAAACTCCCGGGCTACCGGACCATCTGCCCACCTCAGTACCAAGGCAGAGTGGGACCTCAGGACACGACACTACGAGGGCAGGATGGTCGCTGTCTGCCCTGGTCCGGGAGGGACGTGAGGGGAGTGGAGGGGACAGGGCCCACTTGGGCAGCATCCCTCTGCTGCCTCCTCCCCCTGTAGATGCCTCACACCAAGCAAGCACTCGGCAGGGAAAGCAAGGGTTACCACCAAAATCCCAGAAATTATTCATCCAGCACAAAAGCAAAAATCACCCGATTTCACACTCTGAAGTTAAAAGCTAAGTTTTCTGATATATTTTTCATCATGCTACGAAAGAGTAAAAGTGCAGTAGCTCAAAACGAATATGCTAATCTGACTTCAACGAATTAAGTTCAGAAAAAGTGTGTTGACGACTGGCCCTGCTGGCCAATCAGACTCCCAAACGGGGAGCAAGAAGCACAGTAAGAGGGACCGCAGCCACAAGCTCCCGCTCAGGACCCCCGTCGCTGCAGCCCTGGGCCCGGTGAGCATTCTCACAGCACAGTCTGGGGAGCCACACGGGAGTGTCTGACCCCCTGGTGACGATGAGTTCTTGCATCTTCACTGTAAGGTGCCACTGTACTGAGTGTGTTTCTAGGCAAATACTTCAACCTTCAGTGTTTAAAGTTGTGACCTGATTTTAGCCACCTACTTGTCTTGGGTCACATTCTTAAGGTTCAACTATCAAGAACATTTCAACCATGCCAGAAATTTAAAGATCAACAAACCTTGTTTTAAAAAGAACAAGACACAACTAGCATCCCACTCTCTCTGCTCAGACTTTTCGTTAGCAGAATTCCTACCCTCCCACACAGGGTTCTAATTGGCCCTTCTACCTACCTCCGCCCTGCCACAGCTACACAGTCTGAAAAACCACAAACTTCCCTGATAGGGTTTAGGGCTGTGCTTCCAAAGGCTGGGGCAAATAACCAGAGAATGGCCCTGCAGACTTCTGAAGTCTGCTCTGTAAAGCCAGGGCCACTGTACGGCCAGGCAATAAAGCAGTGTACAAGACCACTGCTGGGCAGGACAGACACACCTGACCTCTGGCTCTCCCGGAGCAGCAACTGAGAGCACCGGTTCCCAGGGAACCGGTGAAGGCAAAGCTCCTGGGCTAGACCCTGTCCACCCTGCATTTCTGGCCTTTCCCAGCAGAGGATGCTGGGCGGCTCCTCCAGGACCACAGCTTGGATGGAGGGAGTTTTGTCCAGTTCAGGCACCTCTGCACCAAGGGAGACAGAGAAAATCCACGATTCCCCAGCACTTTCCTCCTCCTCAAAGCTGCACCTCTGCACCAAGGAAGACAGAAAATCCACGATTCCCCAGCACTTTCCTCCTCCTCAAAGCTGCAGGAGATCCCTAGCCATCTGCCCTCTGCCACATGAATTTACACCAGGGTTAACACAACTGAAGAAACCCTTGAAGACGCCCTTGTCCTCACCTCCCACTACCTCTATCTCCTCGTTCTGCAGGCTTTGATCATTCCCTTAGCACAAGGGGAAAAATAGGTTTCCACTCAGTAGTAATTACTTAGAAATTAATTCCTGCATTTTAGAGTCCAATGATTAAATATTAAAGGCAAAGAGATAAGGGAAAGACAGATGCAAAAATCTTTCACCTTAACAAAAGGGTATAGATATAATTTACACGTTTCCAAGTACTGGGGAGAGAGAAGCAGCGGCAAAGCACTTTTTCAGTGGTGGCCGGAATCTACTGATGCACTGAAATTATTGTTTTTTTTCTCCAAACGGAGCTGGGGTCCCGAACTCCCAAGCTGGACCACTTTCAGGCACAGACGGATTCCCACGGCCCAGGCGGACAGACCACACCGGCCCAACAGCTGAACTCTCCAGATGCTTTATTTCCCATGAATCTTCCACTGGCTTCTAGTGTGAGCGAGTAAGCACCCTGCCATTCACAGTCTCTGTGCCGGGAAGTAACTACTCAAAGGACCTCTTTTGTAAATAAGGAATTTATCTGATGTCTTTCCACTGCAGAAAACTACCCAATAAATCTTAAAAGTTCTGTGGACTTAAGAACAGCCCTAGTCAAGAGTCAGGAACCCGCGCTTCGCTTCGAGTGCACCTCACATGGGGATAAAGACGACCCTGGGGGGCGTTGTGGCGGCGCAGCCCTCTACCACGCTGGCCCTCAGGAGCCAGGGAGAGCTGCTGCCCGCCCTCTACCGACTTCCTTGGTCAGTCCAGGGAAAGGGCAGGAGGTCAGAGGTCCGGACAAAAGAGAGGGCTTGAGTCAACTGGATGGAGCTGTGATTCTGGCTTCTCAGACTAAGCTGCCCTTTAGAGTCTGACTTAGGAAGGATTTGGCCTCTGTCCCTACACTTGTCCCTCCACCTAGCAATCCTTGATAAGATTTCTGTGTGAGGAAGTGTGAGATGCGGAGATAAGAACTTCAGGGCAGCAGCCAACAGGGACTGGCGAGAGTGGCCTCCACACACACCCTCACCAAGTTGTTCATCCTAAGGCAAGAGACAGGCAGGGCTGGAAACATTTCTTACCTGGTTGAAAAAAACGGTCACAAAACCAGTACTCCTCACTCACTCCCTGAAGATCCCACTGTAGGGCCCCTTCCGGGATCTGGGTGAATATTATAAACCAAGCAGGTGTCCCACCCGTCAACCTGGCTCAGGACTGGAAAAGGAGCAAAGAGGGAGCCAGAGACCCCTTGGAGACGCTTCTCACCCCGAGGGAGGCAGAGCCCTCCAGTCCTCTGCCAGCCTCAGACGATTGCCAGATATATTCAGCAAATGATCAGAGAAAAATCCAGACTTCTCTGGGACAGAGAACATCTAGCCAATTCACCAGGTGCCAGTAGCATTTATCTGGAGAGCTGGAGGATGTTTTTTAATCAAGCTTTCTTTGTAAACTCATAATCCACAGACACCTCAAAAGGTCACTCACACTCTACTTGCAGAAGAGCAAAGAAGCAGGAAGTCACCAGGCACAACCTCGACACCAGAGTTTCCATCTCTTGCACCGCAAGGTTCGGTGCAGCTGCAGACCTGAGCAGCAGCCTCTGGGACGGCTGGCTCTGGAAACAAGTCTAAGCTAATTCTAAGATGGCGAACTGATAGCCTGCACATCGGGTTTTCAAACTACCTACAATGCGTCCAGAGATCTCAGCTATCTTCTGCTTTTAACAGACTAATTACCAACTACAACATTAAATCTGACACTGACCGTGGGCCAAGGAAGCGACAAGGCCTCCTCCTTCACGGGCTTCCAAGACTCAGCAAGCACCTCGTACAGGACTGTGCATACCTGTCTGGTCCTGGGTACTTCCCCGGGGCTCACGTTCTGCTGGGACACCTGGCAACACCAACTGCAGCACCTGGGCACCAAGGCCGCTCAGTGGTTAGTGCATGGCTCTTGGTATGTGCCTGACACAGCAGGCTTTAAGGGACTCGTTTCCAAAACCTTCTGAAGGCGGGTGAACTTGCCCTACTGTCGTCCGTCCCTCAACAGGAAAACAGTGGTCCTGACCAATGGAACCTGTGCTGTGGCTGTCCTCGGGGCACGGGGCAGTCCAGAGGTCGGTGACTGTCAGAGGTCCCGGAGAGCAGAGCGACAGCAGGTGCAGCAAGGCAATGCAGGGGTTTTGGCCAACAGGAGTTTTAAAAAACAATTGCACTTTTTTTTTCCAAACAGAAAGAAAATATTTTATAAATCCAAGTCTGTTCCCAGAAACCCTGTCTGCTAGGCAAATATGGTAAAATAACACCAGCACAACGACGATCGGCAGCATAAACACAGATAACATGGACAAATAGCAAATTAAATGATACTTGGTGTTTGTTTCATTCTTTGGAGGAAAGACACTGGGTAAATATCACAGGAACACCTACTGTTTGCTTCGGCAACAATTGCTTTTTCTTTCATGAGCACCTGGCTCTAACGAAAAAGACACATAATGGGAATATATTTCCTTGATGGTTTTTATTCAACAAATCTAACCACATAATCAGTATCAGATACCGCCCTATCTTCCCCCAACTGTTCTTTTTTATATATATATATTTTATTTATTTATTTTTAGAGAGGGGAAAAAGAGAAGGAGAGAAACATCAATGTGTGGTTGCCTCTCACATGCCCCCTTCTGGGGACCTGGCCCGCAACCCAGGTACGTGCTGTGACTGGGAAGCAAACAGGTGACACCCTTTGGTTCACAGGCCAGCACTCAACCCACTGAGTCACACCACCCAGGGCCCCCAACTGTTCTTTCATTCCAGCTCCATTCCATTTGTGCTAATATGATGTATTACTTGTTCCACTTATAACAGAAATCAAGAACTGGATACTCATGAAAACCCTTTATTCAACTGCAACATGATTAACTAACTAAAATCAAAATGCTATCTACTTTAAAACACTTTCAATAACTAAAAATATGTGTCATGAATCCATATTTTGGTTTCTAAGTGCCACTTCAACTAAAAAGGAACCAAGGCTCCTTGTGAAAAGGGCTGATGCCAGGCTGGGGAAGGAGCCAGGAAGGTCTCAGTGCTCCGAAGTCAGGAAGTGCTTGGTGATGGGAACACGTCGGAAGGACACAGGAGCCAGCCTGTAGGTGTTTGCACTGGCCACACCTGGGACAAGTGGGGCATCAAAATGCGTAATGACAAGAGCGAGCTGTACCACACCTAACAAGTTATCAATATGAACTAATGTAAATAAACCACTGAGTACATGAGGAATGGAGAAATGAGGAAACTCTTCTTAGAGCAAGATGACAACTAACAGAGAAGGAAGGATGGTCTCAGAAACATCACGGGATGCGGAAAGTACGGGTCCAAGTCTGAGGAGAAACTGGTTATCTCCACAGCTTCACAGTGTCCCTCCATAAACTGTTTTCAAACAAAGGAGAGCAGCGACTGCACAGTCACAAATGCTCCCAGGCAGCTCCGTCCCCAGGGCTGACCGTCAGAACAGACCAGGACCTCGTGCCTACTCACACGGGGCATCCAAAGGGCTACCGGGCATCTGAGGAACCCCGAGTGCAGACTACAGATCAGACAGCACGCCCACGTTCAGTGTCCTCACACTGGCAGACATACTGTGGTTACTTAGAGAATGCCCTTCTTCTTGGGAAATACACAGTTAAGTATTTGGCAAGAAAGGGGTACAATGTGTCTCAATCACTCATATGGCTGCGGGGGGTTGGAAAGGTATGTACGGGAAAAGGGAATGACAAAAGCAAACAAGATAAATGTGACAAATGGTGACTCAAGGTAAGACAGTATTTCACAGTTCCTTTTAATATTCTTTAATTATTCTGGAAGTTTGAAGTTAGATCAAAATTTAAAAGTTACAAAAACATATGCCACGTAAAATGGAAAGAAAACAGTGGTAAGCAAAAGGAATGTAGGACATGGTCCACCTTCCCTCTCAGGCCCTTGGTTCTTCCCTGCAAAGTGGGGACGTTCATCAACAGTCACGAGGCAAAGCCGGCAGGCGGGCCCTGCAGACCGTGACAGCCTGAGTCCTGAACCCCAGCACCCCCACATTCACCGGACACCCCAGCCTCCGTCCAGGAGCACCCTAGGCACCAGGCACCAGACCCCCGGCTGCATGACTCAAACACACAGCCTGCCAGGACCCCGGGACATCCAGGTTTATAAGGGGAAATGAGGGTATTTTAAAAGCATTTTCCTCCAGAAACACTATAAACACAAAATATACAAAAAAGGACTTTGTTTTTCAAAGTGACTTAGGTTATAATGGAAGAAAATGTCAAACGCCAGGGCTTGAAATTACCACATTGGGCTATGTTTGCTTAAGATTAAAAATAGTTTCATCTTCCCTTCCCAGGAGCCTTCCCTTTTGGAGGAAAAAACCATCACCACATTCAGAGTTCCCAGAGCTAAATGCATGTGTGAGCAGGCTGAAGCCAGGGCTTCCTGGTATCAGGTTCACGGTCCCCATCCAGGAAATACACAGTAAGCCTCGCCATGATGGTAGCAGCTGACTGGTCCTTACCTTCCCCACCCAAAGATATAAGTAATTTTTTTAAAGATTTTATTTATTTATTATCAGAGAGAGGGGGAGGGAAGGAGAAAGAGAGGGAGAGAAACATCCATGTGTGGTCGCCTCTCATGAGCCTCCCACTAGGGACCTGGACCACAACCCAGGCATGTGCCCTGACTGGGAATCGAACTAGTGACACTTTAGTTCACAGGCCGACGCTCAGTCTACTGAGCCACACCAACTGGGGCTAAGTAACTTTTTTCTTACCTCCACTGAAATTGAGTTACTGTTAAACTCCTTCATTCAGGACATGAGCTGGAAGAGGAAGAACGGGGAGACAGGCCGACACAGCAGGAGGTGACAGCCTGCCCTCGATCTGCTGTGTGACTGACCGGCCTGCTGGTGGACAGCAGCGTCACGAGCGCACCCTGGGAGTCACGGTGAGCTGTGAGAGGCAGCAGGAGAACGCGGGAGGGTGAGCATCCAGACTGCTCAGGAATCAAAACCTGGTGCCCTGTTTTTCCACTCAAACTTGACTACCTCAGAAGAAAACTGCTCTGGAGAATTTGTGGGCGAATTATTCCAAACAAGGCACCTCTGGGTCTCTCTGCCCGTCGATGCTCCCCTGAACCAGCCCTCTGGGTCCACCTCGAACCACTCTGGGCTCAGGGCCGCGGGAAAACAGATCTGAGTGCTGAGCACGAGGCGGACAGGAGAGGGAAGCTAGAGAGTATCTGGGGGCTCCCAAGTCTAATCTTTATACTGTAGTTTCCCTGTTCTGAAAAATGTTAACCTTTCCTAGGTAATATTTCCACACCCAAGTTTGATGTCCATGGTCCTTCAACTGAGGGGCAGGGACTGGGAGGACCTGGAGGTGACACCCCGGACTCTTGGAGCACTCGGGGAAGAACATCCACCCCAGGTCACTGCCGTCGCGGGCCTTAGCACAAAAGCACCAACCAATCCACTCTCATCTTTCCCCCAGATCAACAACCTCATGAACAATTAACCCAACAGAAGGTGGGGCCCACATCAGTGACTGGCATTCCAAAGTCCTAGGCAACCCTCCCAACTCTGTATCCTGCTGGTTCCTGGTGCAAAGGCTGCCTGGAAAACCAGGTGGCCTAGGTGGCCCCACCGTGGTCCAAGGAGTAAGAGGACCTGGGAACCACACCCCACGCTGAGAGAAAGAGCGTGAAGCCCTTGAGCAGAGGTGTTCACACTGTCTTCTGGAAACACACACTAAACCACCCACGGGTGAAGTGACAGAATGCTGCAGATGTGCTTCAAAATAACGTGAGCCCCGCGGCCGGGTCGCTCGGCCGGTCAGGGTGTCGTCCAGACAGGCCAAGGTTGAGGGCTCAATCCCTGGTCAGCGCACACACCAGAATCAGCCGACGTATGCATGACCATGTGGAACAGCAGAGCGATGTCTCTCGATATCTCTTGATGTCTCTCTCTCCCCCCACCTCTCTCTCAAGTGTGAAGGAGGCAAGAGTGGCCTCTGGCTGATGGCACTGGGGCTGGTAACAGGTACACGGGATTCGCTGTGCTAGCTGAATGTACTTGGAAAGTCCCCCAAATAAAAAGTTCAAAACTAAAATATAATAAGCATATAAATGAAATTTCCAGTACTTAAAACATCAAATATATCCAGCTAGCCACTCTTAGGTATTCACCCAGAAAACATGGACAAAAATGTTCTCATCAGTGTTACTTACAATGGTCAAAAACTGGAACAACACAAATGCCCGCCAACAGGAAAAGCAGCGAACCGGTCTATCCGCGTGCGAAACACTGCGCGGCAACAGAAGAGAGCAAACCGCCTCGCGGAGCCACCCGGTGTCAGAGGCCCGGCACTCAGCAAGAAGAGACAAGCCCGTGAGAGTGAATGTACACAGAAGTAAAAATGTGGCAGTCTGTATATTTACAGTTCATACATTTTGCTACATGTAAAGTATGCTTCAACTTTTTAAAAAAATAGTGACGTCAAAAAAGTCAAACACTCCTAGTTACTAAGAGATTCAGTGACACATCTTTATCTATAAAAGAGCAGATTTTTCAAAGCCTCAAAACTAAAAAAACTCTGCTCTGACCTGGAGTAATTTTGGCTGGAGCCTGCTCCCTGCCAACACTCAAGGTGAAAGCAGGTGCTCCCGCTAAGAGCCTTCCCTGTAAGCTGGTCACCCAAGAACACCAGCAACCTGGCTTTAACTCCCTCTCCCCACCTGAGCAGCCGCCCTGGCTGTGCTCCTGCCCTCCCCATATCCTGAGGCGTTCCATTCAGCTCAGTGGGACAGGGGTGTCAGGCAGAAAAGCCAGTGCTCCCCTTGTGCCCTGCCTGCTGCCGGCCCGCTGACCTGCTGACCTCCACGCCCCAGGCAGCTCGAACAGGGTCCACCAGTCTCCCCACCCTTCTTCCCCGCACGCCCCACCCCATGCCTCCCCAACTGGGATTCCTTACATTCTCCTCCTGGGAGGACAGCCCTCCGGAAACAGGGGTTCAAAGAAGAAAAGAGAAAACCTGGTCTACCTCCTTAGGCCTAGGCAACCTTACTTAACATATAGGAGGCAAAAATCTGAATCTACTTGGCTTCAAAACTGCTTAAGTATAAAAGAAATGAAACCTTCAATGTGTGAAATAATAGCATGCCAAAACACCACCGGCACACTTAAGTGTCGCAGCCCTGGGGAAAAGCCAGTAAATCCAGGCACATCACGTGACACCTCATCTCAGGGGCAGTTCCCACCCAAAGGGCACGGGCTGGTATAACACAAAGGGGCAGGCTAGGCATGAGCACCGCCCATTACCCCAGATCCTCGCGGCAAAAGTGGATCAGGTCGAGGCTCTGTGCCTGGGGAGAGCAGAATCACCCTCGTACCAGCCACAGGCTCGGGCTACCCCCAAAATCTGGGGTGAAGTGCCGCGGGCTTGCACACAGGAGGGCGACGCCTGGCTGACAAGTTCCCGTGCCTGTGACCTGAGCCTCGTCTCACAGGGAAGCAGCCTCTGCTGCCCTCCGCACGCCCACTCCTTCAGCCACCTGCCAGCGTGGCGGGCAGCAGTGCTGCAGCTGGCACGCCTTCCTGTTCTGTGAGGCAGGTCTCTGTCCCCAGAGCAGGTGAGGCCATGACCATAGCCCACAGCCTTCCCCTACCCACCCAGCCCACATGGCCTGATGGCACGGATGTGGGGAAAGACTGGATTCTGGCTAAGCCCTACCCATGTCCCCACGTTCTTACTGCTGAGGCTGTGCTCTAAATAGAAGAGGCAGGAAATTCCTCTAAAATAGCTTTCAAACACAGAGAAAACTTATAAAACACAATTACCATAGGACAGGGCTTGAGGCAACCATTTAAGTCATCAGGACTAACACCTTCATTTCACAGGTGGGTGAACCAAGGGCTCCCACGGTCCCCAGGTGATCAGCGATCAAGCAGGATGAGAAGCCCTCCTAAGATTCAAACAACCTTCTTCCTACTAGAACACCCTGAAAAGGGGGGAAAGAAGAGGAGAAAAGTTGAAGAGAGAGGACAACATAAGGGACGGACAACGAAGACGGGGGAGCTGAGAGTTAGGAGAAGGGACAACGTGAAGGAAGGGGGGGGAACTGGGAGGGGCCGGCACGGTGAATTCGTCTACAAATTGGGCCAGAGGAGGCATGCAGACTTTTCCTCGCCGGGAGGCTGGGGAGACAGGTCCGACAAGGACTGCAGAGCCACTGCAGGGCCATTTCCCAGGCCCCAGCACCCTCCCATAGAGGCAGTGCTCTGGGTCCCTGCTCTAAGCGAAGTGTGGAACAAGAAGAGAGCAGCACTTCGGAGGAAAGACCCAACCACTCGGCCTTGCCAAGGGGACTGAACCTGAAGCTGACCAGGCCAGCTGCCAAGTCACAGGGAAAACAGCTGAACTGCGCTGAGACACAATTTGCTACTTCGTACTATGGGAGACTCCACAGGTCCAAGGGCCCGATAATTGTAAAGAAGAGGGATAGAAAGGGAAATTATAGATTACATGATTTAAAAGCTACACCAAGTTTTTTTTTTATTTTATTTTATTTATTTATTTTTAGAGAGAGAGGGGAGGGGGGAGAGAGAGAGAGAGAAACATCAATGTGCGGTTGCTGGGGGCCATGGCCTGCAACCCAGGCATGTGCCCTGACTGGGAATCGAACCTGCGATGCTTTGGTTCGCAGCCCGTGGCTACACCAAGTTTTTAAGTGGACAAAACTATACTACAGTGCTTGCCCTGACTGGTGTGGCTCAGTGGAGTGAGTGCAGGCCTGCCAACCAAAGGGTCATTGGTCCAATTCCCAGTCAGGGCACATGCCTGGGTGGCATGCAAGAGGTAACCACACACTGATGTTTCTCTCCCCCTTTCTCCCTCTTCCCCTCTCTCTAAAAATAAATAATAAAATCTTTAAAAAAAGAATGATACTACAATGCCTATGCCTAAGAACATATATTTGGGAAACAAAATCATAAAGAAACATAAGGAAATTGATACAGTAAGACAGGACGGGGTCACCTTTGGAAGGAAGGAGGGGAGGCTACGGCAGGGATGGGGCCCATGGAAAGACTTCTTCTGAGGCCAGCAAAGCTCTGTCTCTTGACTTTATAATTCACCAAGTTATACTTTTTTGGGGGGGTCTTGTTTTCCCTCTTTTTATTTTATACTAGTTTTTTTAAAGTTAAAAGAAAAATAGTAAGATAAAGTAAATACAAAACCAGGCCTGGGAGAGCTTGGAGACTTTGCAAAGCAGCACATGCAGGAAGAGAATCCAGCCAGGAATGGTGAGCAGAGAAGGTGGCAACCTCTCGCTGACTCTGGGGCTCAGCATTAGGAATTCCAAGGGCTGCTTGCCCAGGTCCTTGCCCTGCAACAGCTCTGCTGGCATTACGCCAACACTAGCCACCTGAACAACTTCTCTATCCATCTCTCAACTGGTTCCCAGAAAGAGAGTAAAGGTGCCTTTTTCTAACCGGGTGCCCCAAATCCCAACGTGTCCCTTCCAGTCATCACTCTCCCCTGCGGATTTTCTGACTCCCACAGCCTGTGGGGCTTTAACTTGCTCTGGTAAAGCATGCCAGCACTGCCTCCTGGGTGCCGCCATTCCTCAGCTCTGGGCTAATCTGACGTCACTGTCCCCGTTCTGTTCAGAGGCTGGCGCACTCTGTGCCACCGCAGCGCCATCATCCCAGGGCTGGCCAGTCTCTGCACCCATCGCCCACCCCGACCACTGGTCCACTTGGTGGCCCAGTGGCCTCTAGCCCCCATCCCTCACTGTCCCCTGACAGTTATCCCTTGCCTCCTCCTATGTCCTCCAGCTGACATAGGGATTAACAGAGCAAACCAGGAAAGTTCCTCTGCTCAGCATGTGAGTTCTTCTCCCACCTGTCCCCTTTCCAAGGTTCACCTTCTCTAATCCCCCTCCTGCAGCTTGAAGCTCCCTCGTCTATCCCCAAAAGTTGCCCCATACCCTCATTCAAATCACCACCAAACTAAAAGGACTCCCATGGTTCACTCTGACCAGCCCTGAAACCCCACCTCGCAGGCCTCACCAGGGTCACCTAATGCACGGCACCAGGGACAGGAAATGGCTCCATGGGTCAGACACCTTTATGTGCACCCCAACGTCAGCCTGCCTTTGGAAATAATCTGGAAGTGCCTGCCAGCTCCCCAAGGCCCTCTGCCCAATTCCTCGCCTCCCCCTCTGACAGGCCTGCCCCCACTCCTTCTTCCAATGAACCAGAGGCACACTGCTGTGGTCACTTCCCAGGGACCGGGTGTCGGCAGCGGCACCCTCCAGAGTCCACGGGCTAGCCTGTCTTGGGAGGCTGCTTACGAATCACTGTTTCATCTCAAACATTTCCTGGATCAAGTTCCTTTTTCTTTAATTTTTCCAATTATAAACAGATTCATTCAGTGACCTAACGCATGTAAAGTATGTAGAAAAGGACCTGACACAAACACCTTAAAATATATACACAAAACACAAATAGCCCTAACCCAGCCACTCACAACCTCTCACGGGTAACGTTTCTGTGCTTCAGACAACCCGAGTGAACGAACTAGCTGAAGAATGTGGACATCACCGTGCACACCGCTTGTGCCCTGCTTTCTCAGCCCAGGTCTGAATCTGAAGCAGAACTGCCCAGGCCAACGACGACAAGGTGTCCCAACGATAGGGTGTCCAGAGCACTTGCAGGAGGAAGGGACTTGCTTCCACAGGGAGCCTCGCTGCTCCGCGGAGCACAGGCTCCTGTGCAGCGGCCCTACCTGGGAGCAGCCCAGCAGGCCCTGCCCCCTCTTCCCTGCCAGAGGATGCAGAGTGAGCATTCAGAGCTTCATTTTAAGCTCCCCTCCGGTGGTAACAGGTCATCTTATCTGATAACAGCCAACAACAGCTGACCCTCACTGGCCTCTCACACAAAGGTGAGCGGGGACCAATGCCCTTTGCTGTCTGGAAACCACCTGAAGCCTTCTCCACTGGGGACCCACTGGCAGCTGCCCCTCAACACAGAATCAAAAGACACAGTGCCTTCATCAAGGAGCCAAGCCAAGGAACGGTTCAGGTTTCCAGGGAGGACGCTGCCTTTACAGAGTACAGTTCAGACATCCCATATTCAGTTCACTCTATTAACAATGACAAAAAAATCTTCAAATTCCCATTCTAAAGAGTCCCAGCCCTACAGCTCAGCTGAATTACAGGTTCCAGGAACAGAGCCTCCTGCTGCCCAGCACTCAGCCAGGAGCTCTCTCTCTCTCCAGGTCTCATGTTAATGCATCTGTTGGCTGCAAAGTCGAAGTTATTATAAGTTACCTAGCCCGGAAGTCATTTGGTCACGAGGAAAAAATAAGTACACGTGTATCCATGTGAAAACCAAGGGCTCGTCACACTGGACAGCCACTGCTGTTAGTAACTCAAACAGAAATACACATTTTACAAAAAGGAAAACAGCATGCCCAGTCATTCCACTCCCACGGCAACCCTGCCAGGTGGCCTCTGCTCCTTCTGCCTCACTGGGGCGCTCGAGAAACCAACCTGGGCACACTGAGAAACTCCTCCAAACTCAAACCAACGGTGTCTGGGTCACGGAGACCTTCACTCTGGCACGGTTTTAGCCCTCTCCTCACCCTGGTGGTGGCCAGCACCTCCAAGCACCACCCACCCCAACAAGACACTACAGCACCCAAAGCTCTGCAGGACAACGGGCAGTCAAGCTGCCGCAGTGTTCCGGGGGGTGCCACTGGACTCCTGTCTCGGTTTGTTTTTTAATGAAATACTGGGTACACGTAAAATAACTAATCACATATGTAATTATAAAGCACAATTAAAAAAGCCCTGAACTCATCGCTCAACCTAAGAAACATGTCTAGCCTTTATTAAATCTCACACTCTTGGATTAAACCGGAAAGAAAAAGGACAGGTGTAGTAGTGACAAGAGGTTCAGGGCACACTGATGAAGCGGCTATAGGGAAGACATTCCGTCCCAATTTTATTGAGGCAGAGACATCAGTGTCCTTTTACTTAAAGCCACATTAGGACGGGAGGGGCCCCAGGGGACTCAGGACCTCTGCTAAGTCCCATCCACAGGCCCGAATTTCTACTGCTGGGGCGCTCGGTTTTCACTGCCCAAACTTATCACCTGGTGCCAAAAATCTTGCCTGTCTTGCCAAAAAGAAAGGGTCCTCAGGGGAAGACCGCACCTCTTGGGAAGTTATGACCAAAATACCACAGGATGACTGGGCACCGTCTGAAAGGAAGAGTTCTCCTTCAGCAACTCAACGCTGTCTTGTAACAAGTGCCGGCATTTGCAGTGTGAGCTCAGCACTGCGCGGTGTCTTGCTGCTTTATTTGATGAAAACAAAATGCCACTCCCAACCCTAAAGCAGAGAGAAAAACATACCACTCTGCTCGGGGAGAAAGATAAAACAGTCTGGATTTTTCCCTGTGATAAAAGACACGAAAGGTGGAAGGAAGACAAACATCTGGGGCAGTGCCAATGCCAGCTGCCTCTTTCACAAGACACGCCCACAGAAGGCGACGAAATCGTGCATCCTGAAGCATCACGGAAAGAAGAGAATTTTTTACTCACGAGATCACGGGCTATTCCAGGACTATTCCAAAGTCTCCGTCTGTGGGTTCTGGGAGTGCAGCTTTCTCAGCAGCCTCCCGTGCAGTCAGAGAGCCCTCGCATGGAAAACCCCTTCGCCAGCCCCAGGAGTACCTGAGCTGGCCCTCTCCATCCACCACAGGCTGCCACATCTGCTCTTCGCAGGAACTGCTGCAGCACAACAGCTGATTCCACATCTGGCTCCTGTCTGAAGACAATGCCCCCAAAAATGCAGCAGCTGGCGGTCTCTCTCTGTCCACTCACCGAACCTGTAAGCACCTCATGTATTTTTCCCCCAGGGACACAGTGGCCTGAGGTCAGGGGAAGAACTGGCTGATTAGTAAGGCAGTCTGATTATCAGGGAAGGGCAAACCTGTTTTGTCTATAAAAAGCTGAGTCCCTCCCTTCCTCTACCTGGAGAATCACATTCTAGAGTATTTCACATCTTCAACAAGTTCTACAGTTGATTAAGGCCAAAATAATACTTCCCAGACTTATTGAGATACAGTTGAAGGCCAAACTAAATTTCAAAAACAAGGAATTAAAGTCCAATTTCATGGGGGGTGGGGGTGGGGGATCATCAACACCTTCCAGTGCATTCAGAACATAAGAAAGGCTTGGGGGAAGTACCCAGCCTCCTGTGACCAGCCACTCCTTGGCCACGCTTGGGGTCGCAGGCCTGCCTCTCCAAATACGGCCTCAGAGCTGCTGTGAGAGTGAGCTCAGGCCTGCAAAGGAGTCCACAAGAATGTTTATTGAGACATGATAAAATCGGGGCAAACAAAGCATACGCTATCCCTCAGAACACTCCTGAACAGCAGGGTCACATGTGAGGAAGTGACTGTTTCCACTCCTGGACCTTCAGCACCCAGGAACCACAGTGGAGGCCACAGCGGGCCTGACACTGAGCAGAGGGCTATGCCTGCGGGCTCAGCCCACAATGGGTCCCATTCTCCCTGGAAGCTCATGCAGGAGGAGAGAGGGGAGGCCAGGACATTCCTTCACCCCCTCACATGGAGGGAAAGGGCACAGACAGCCTGCAGAACGAGAGGCCTGCAGAGGAATAAAGCACAAGCAGCCATTTTCCTTTCCAGCTTCGTGAATCAAAAAGGAACCAGAAAAAAAACCGGAATGGAGACCTAACGTGCCATCTGACTAAGTCAGGTAGATTAAATGGCCTGCACGTGAGTCCCCACTCTGGTCAGCCAACGCCCACCAGAAGGGAAAAAACTCAGGGCTCTGAGGGGACAGGAACACCACAGGCCCCATCAGTTCAGAGCTGGCACTGCAAAAAGAACAGTGAACTTTTCCTGCTAAAGATTTCTTTCCAGCACCAAGGAATCCAGTCACTTTCAAGCTACTTTTAAAACTGGAGAACGTACATCTTCAGACTGGCAAACACGGTGTTTTGAGTCTCTACTGCTGCCGACCGCTCTGACAAAATATTGTCATCTTTTCCAGGTAAGCAGAAGCAACAGCTGGCAGCATAAGTCCAGAGAAGGAGAGAGCAAGACAGGAATCCTGTTATCTATTTGTGACTTTAATGAATTCTATTTTTAGATCCTTAATAAAGAGCTTTCTCTTCTAGTCTCCTCCTACCAAGTTTCTCTACTCAGGCAATTCAATCTCAGCAACACTGCTCAAAAATCTAAAAAACATAAGACTTATTGAGACAAAGCTGCACAAACAGGTAGAGCAAAGTTCTCTACACTTCTTCATCTCCCACAAGACCCAGAATCCACCCCTGCTCAACGGCTCCTAGTGAGGCACGGCTCCAGGAGTAACAAACCCAGTAAGCAAGGCTCCCTGAGGTCGGGAGGTCCAGTGCAAAGACAGCCTACCGGTGAAGTGGAAGTACTCACGGGCGTTCACAGTGATGGGAGACGCACGTTTTATGGAAGCATTCCATAGTAAAACAAGGGCCCAGAAAATGGATGGTGTCCCAGGCTCTGATTAATAGCCAAATAAAAAGGAAATGCTATTTGGAATTCCATTATTGACTATATCATTTTTCTTGGCAAAAACAGAGAATCAACCCCAGCCCTGGAGAACAAGTGAGCTAAACAAGAGGGGTGTGTTTCTGTCAACTAAGAACTGGTTCATTTCTGCCACAGACAGCCTGGGAAGCTTCTTAAATAAGTCCAGATCAACCCTCAGATTGCCTGGGGGGCAAATGCTCCCAGTACAGTGAGAGTCAAAACAGAAATGACCACATCACTTGCAAAAACGAACATCTTCCAATGTCACCAATTTGTTCCAGTACATATATACCAACTACTAGAAAGAACTCTGTAAGAGGCACTTCTTGTTTGTAGATTCCCATACTCCAAATACAAACACTCAACATACACAGAAATGAAGAGCCAGTGCCAAACCAGGGGCCAAGTTGGGCACTGGACACCATTTCCTTGAATAGGACACACCCTTCCAAGGGCTTCACTCATCCTCATCCTTGAGCTCCCCTCAACCCGCACGTTTGCCTATACTTTGAGTCCCGGCAGGCTGTGACCACCTCAGGGAGGAGGAGGAGTCTACGGGCCACACACCCCCAAGCGCAGGAAGCAACAAGTCTGGGCCTCTCCATGGCTATGGAAACTGCACACCCTTGCACGCCGCAGAAAAGGGACTAGAGAAACGTGCACAGTGCTTAAAACTAAAACCCAATACAAACCTGCCTTGCTTAAATGGGTGTGCACCTGGTAACGCCACGTTGCACTTTTCCAAAAGCTTTGTATTTAATGTTATGATGGTAAGAAAGAGATTCTCAAACACCTTTACGCACAAAGATGTTAACTGCAACAATACTTATTATAACCAAAGTTAGAAACAATTTATCCGGCTAAGAACTGAGGACAGGTTAACCATCAAAAACGGTCTATTTATAGGACAGTGTTCATGCTATAATGCCAGGCGGGGAAAAGCAGGATAAAAATTAAATCTATACGCTAACCTAAACTTGGTAAAAGTGCTACCCAGGGGCTGTCTCTGGGGACGCTCCTAGGGTGGAGAAGCAGGGACGGAGCCAAGGGGTAAAATAAAGATTTCTCTCCCTTGTGTTATGCTTTTGAACTTTTTGAGTTTGTACCATGTGTTGGCATTTCCTATTTAAAGAATAAAACTGGAGGAACAAGAGATTTTTCTTTTTCTTTCTACTTCCATCTTCCACATTCCTTATTTTAAATATATGTATTATGTGATACAACCTTTTTCCCCACTACAGTTTTAAAATTCCATGGTTAATCGTTTTGCCAAGTATGTGTTTGTTATCCATCACCTTTCTTTTGCGGAAGCCTCTCTTTTTAAGGACCTTACTTACATCACCTTCCTAGTGCTAGGCCGCTTTAGAAGCCTGATCATCCTGGAGCGCAGAGGCCCTGCGGGAAGAGAGGGAACCAATACTGGTCATGCCCGCAACGGAGACAGCATTACACCACAATGGCCAGCTGCAAAGGACCTGCAGGGGGTGCCCCTGGGTCTCCCGCCCACACCACCAATAGTTACCCTCCTCTGTCAAAGTGTGAGAAAAATGAACCTTTTCTATAGAGTGAATCGAGGGCAAAAAAATTACAGTTTCAAAAATATATAATTAATTCCAATGTCTAAAATTTAGACAGCGGTATTTTAAAAAACAATTAGCTGAAGAAGATATAAAACCTCAACATTATTAAATGTACCCATGATGTGTAGAATAAAAACATTTAGTCATAAAAGTGACTTTTTTTTGCCCTGGTTGGTGTAGCTCAGTGGATTGAGCGCGGGCTGCGAGCCAGGCATCGCAGGTTCGATTCCCAGTCAGGGCACATGCCTAGGTTGCAGGCCATGTCCCCCAGCAACTGCACACTGATGTTTCTCTCTCTCTCTCCCCCTCCCTTCCCTCTCTAAAAATAAATAAATAAAATCTTTAAAAAAAAAGTGACTTTTTTATATTCAGCTGATTGCTCCCACTAGGATCCTTCTAAAATACAAATATAAATTAAGTTAACACACTGCTAAGTTCCATCCAGACTCACTTCACTCCAACAGAGTACACAGCACAGACAGCTTCGTCAACTCAGAAACCCTCCATATATGAGACCGTACCACTGCATCCAACCCGTGTTTGCACCCTGGACTCAGAGCCAGGCAAAGAAAATGCTTAGCTATTGAACCTAAGAAATAAGAAAATAAACCCTGGGCAGATGGCTCAGCTGGTTAGAGCAACTGTCCCAATACACCAATGTTGAGGGTTCAATCCCCAATCAGGGCACATATAAGAATCAATCCATGAATGAATGAATGAATGAATGACAATAAATCGATGTTTTCTCTCTCTCAAATCAATAAATAATGTTTTTAATTTAAAAAATAAGAAAATAAGAAGCCCTATTTATCAAAGCTAAATGAAGCCAGCCCTCTAGCTGGTATAATTTTGTAAATTACTCTAAAATCCTATTTATAGGATAAATCCTATTTATAGGATAAATCCTATTTATAGAAATTGCTATCTGAGCAGTATTACTAATGATCAGAGAGGAGAAGGATGGTCAAAAGGCAAAGCAGGTTCTGCAACTCATAGGAAAACTGCTTCAAATGAACACCCAAAGGCATGGACACACAAAGACCCACTGGTAAGTGAGCAGAGTAATCACTTGTATACTGAAAACCACCATCACCTTACTTCAGGCCTGGAGTGTCAACACAGGAAAAGCTGAAAAAGATGGGGCTTTGGAAGCAACAGCATGGTAACACAGGCAAAAGCACAGAAAACACTCTTGAACATGGAGGAGGAAGAAAACTTACTCCAGAAAAGGAGGGAGAAAAACATTTTAAATGTGTTTCTTGATTTCAGAGAGAAAGCAGGGGACAGGGGAGAGGGAGAAAAGAGAGAGAGAAACACAGATGTGAGACAGAAATATCGATTGGTTGCCTCCCGTATGCGCCCTGACTACGAATCGAACACGCAACCTAAGTTCGGTGCCCTGACTGGGAATCAAACCCTCAACCTGCTGGTGTACGGGAGGATGCTCCAACCCACTGAGCCACACCGGCAAGGGCAAGGGAGAAATTCTTGACTAACACACAGAACACACTAAAGAACACACTACCTTCCATTCTCACTTTGAAACCCCCTGAAGTTCCATAATGTCTCTCTCGAGTCCCCATCTGAGCCCCTTAGGTGTTCACACCAGCATTTCTTACTTGACACTCTGGGTGCCTCCAAGCAGTCACACTCTACAATGGCTCAAAGTCAAACAGCACACCTGGGAACTGGATACTGAACAAACGTCTCATGCTGACTTTCTACACAGGCTAGAAAAAAAATCACAAGGCCTCAATTTTTATCCTTGCCCACCCACAAAATGGGTCTATCACCACTTGCCACTTCACTAGGCTACTTGTGAGCCTCTCATCAGGAAGGGCTATGAGCAAAGTAAACCCAACTCGAAAAAGTGAGTACAGGTAAAAGGGCTCTGACTTCCAACTTCATGGGCCGCCCTCAGTGTGCCCAGCAAAAGTCAAGTCCACCAGCCAACAGCAATTCTTTCAGTGAATGCAACCTAAATCCCCATCACCCCTGCATGATTCTGAGTCTCCCCAACTGCAGACATCTTAAAACACAGTGGTCCCCTACCCCACCCTATGGGTCAAGAAATCATGCTTTCTCCTTCATCAGCTCGCCCCTTCCTCAGCATTGCTTTCTGCCACCCCAGTCTTCAACTGCACCCTTGTGACACTCAGAACAGGTGCTCCTGACTTCTCATCCCGTCCTACCAAGGGCACAGGCACTACCCCACTCGGAACTTCCAGGGGCTCACCACCAGCCCAGCACAGCCTTCAGGTCAAACGTCTGTCCTATTTTTCCCCAGGGGACATGTCCTCCGGCTCCCAGCCCGTCCACTCCTTAGTCCTCATGGCCTGTTCTTTCCCTCCTCCACTCTTTTCTGTTTCCCCAAGGACAGCCCTTCATCTTGCCCGCCTGCCACAAAGGCTCAAACCTTCCCCACTTTCTGAAGTCTAGGGGCCCTCTTTATTCTGAGTCTCTGAAGTCCTCACCAGAGCTTGCCTGATGCTGCCTTACATCCCATCTTTTCGCTGTCACCTCCTGCCCCTTCCACACAACAGTACCACTGATGATACCAGCACCACTTGGGTCCCTAATGTCTGCTGAGTGACTCATTTTGGATCTTCTTTCTCTCTCTCCATTCCCCTGCTGACCACTGTCCTTGTTCAGGTCCACTGCCTCCCCACCGGAGCCATAACCTACTTGCCTCCCATCCAAGTCTCCACACTAACACTGGGGCTCACTTCTTAAAGCCAAGAGTTGATCCCACCACAGCTGTGCTCCAAGATCTTCACAGTTCTCTCTTCCTACATAACTCCAAACTTCTCCATGTGACATTCTGGCTCCAATCCAACCAACCTCCCAGAACACACAGAAAAGACGCCCCATCTTCTACCTCCCACCCCTGGCCTCTACTCACCTCTTTTCCTTCCAGAGTTGTGACACTCCTGCTACCACTCCCTCACCAATCAAACCATGAACCATTCTTGCAGGTCCAGCTCAAAAGCAGTGCTCCCCTAAAGCCTGCTCTCCCCAGCCTGGGACCCAAGCTCTCCGCTTACTCCAGTGCTCAGAGTAACCAGCATGCACAGGCCCCAGGAAAGCTCTGACAAGCCCTTGTTTCTGAGAATGGTCCCTCACAGCATGTTCCTAGAGTTCCATGTGGGTTTCTGATCACCTTCCCTACACCATCCTGGCGTTCTGCCCACTACCAGAAATCTGGGCCCAGTCTTTGCCAGGGAAGCACCCAGCCGCAGCCGTTACTAGTGTCGGTTTGTTGCAACACAAACACAGATGAGTGCTGCCGAATATTCAACCTGAGTTCAAACCCTAACTCTGCCACATGATGACAGTTGTATGGCCTTGGGAACATCCCTTCATCTGTGACTCAGTTTCCTCAGCCACTGTAAAGGATTCTCATAAGCAACAGCAATGGCGCACGTAGAGCAGAAACACTCCAGGCCTCCCACTGTGGCTGATGCAGGTCCATCGCATTACTGACCTAGACCACAGGAGAGGGTGTGCTTAACTGTGAGGGGAAGAACTGGACACGCTCTCCTCCACCTCAGCATGGACACACATCCACTCTCACAGGTCAATACACCAGCCCTGGCCAACGAGAAATGTAACACCCCAAGTTCAAGTGACAAACTTTTAAACAATCAAATGTCTTGCCTCTGCTTACCTAAACAACAATCCTAAAGTGACCCCAGGGTACCTCCAAACCCCACCAGTCTCCATGTTTCACAAACGCCAGCAAACTCTGCAGAGGAGGTAGTTAAAATTCTTGGTCGTGCTTAGGCTTCTGACCCACACATTCCTGAATGCAGGCTCCTCCCCAACAGCCTGGCATCCCCTCTGCTCCACCTCTTCAGCCTCTTCTCAGCCAGCTCCTCTGCCCTCCTCATCTCTCCTCCACGGGCAGACCTTACAGCCAGAGGTCCTGACTGTAAGTCCCTGGGCCCCACCTATGTGGCCACCAACGAGATCTTTCTAAACACAGGTTTGGACCATGCCACTCCACTGATTAAAGGCTTCCCTAGGCTCCTGCACCCTGAATATGGAGTTTGAACTCCTTGGCACAGGAAAGGCCCAGGTCTCCCAACTGTCAAGCTGAAGGACTCACAGGTGCTATTTTAGGCACTCATGTACTTGTTCCCCGTGCCCAATGTTACTGGCCCTGCAAGCCTCAGCTCAGGTCCCCTCTCCTCAGGCTCCCAGAGAACCATATGAGCACACTTAGTCGGCAGATACCTTCAATCATAGGTTCCCTGACCCCCACTCTCCCCCAAAATGTGTTCCTTAAGGTCAGAACCAGCCTCTTTTACATGAGTCCTCTGGACCCACCAGGGAATTTGGCCGGTAGTAGGGTCAAGTATTTGTTTAAATGAATGAATGTATGTGCCAAATCAAATTTGCAGAACAGTGAAGACTTGCCCTCCGCCTCTTTCAACAAAGGCACATAACACGAGCTTTCCAACCAGGCATTTGCTGCCTATACAGTCCTGCTCACAGTGCAGGCATACAGTATCCCACAGGCTTTGAACATGATCCCATGCGTCCAGCTCCCTCTCAGATCTGCAAGTAATGGCTCCTCGGCTTCCTATAAGCATGCAGGCCATGGGGGGGGGGGGGGTCTTATTTCTTGGCTCCAAGGCAAACAAAGTTCAATTCAACTTTTTCATATTCAATCTATAGATTTTTATGCCTCCAAGACTGGATTCTTTTTGAAAATAGAGACATTCCAAAATCATCAAGTCTCTGAACACTAGGCACAAAACAACCTGATAAAGTTACAATATCCCATCTACACCAGACTCCAAAACACCTGGTAGCACATCCAACTCTTTATCTGGGCTTAGGTCCAATAAACACCAGACACACCGCACAGTCTCGGTTCCACGCCAGGAATCACTTCTACTTGCTTATTTAGGGAAACACCAGGCAGGGCTCTTAAGTTAGAACTCCAGGCTATAAATGTGGTGTCCCAGGCTCTTGCTCCCACCAAGGCCAAACTTCATGGTCACTATTAAAACTAATTCTGAAGTTAGTTTATAAATTAAGATCTTTTCAAGTCATATAGATTAAAGCACACATTTTAAGTTAGAAGTTGAGTTTTTATGAAATTTATGGCAGAAGGATTTTAAGCCGAGAGAGCATTTTCTCTAGACACATTTTCCAAATACACACGCGGGTGAATCTGGTTTTTCAAAAACCAAGTGAAAGGTGAAAAGACAGGCTTCCAAAGAAGCTCAAGTATGTGTGTTCAGGGGTGAGGGGAAGGTGAGCCCAAGGTTCTGAGCAACTCAGAACCCAGCGTGTGCGGCGCCCTTCCCCGCCCCCTGCGGAGGGTCTTCGTCCCATCCTCCGACTTCCGCCCAACTGGGCTGAGAGACACTCTTTGGAAGCCCGAAAGGCGGTCCACAGACCGCAAACGCTCGCGGCCGACGCGCAGGCCCCGCGTTCCCAGGAGCGCGGACCAGGCTGAGGCCTTGCCCATCGTCGCGGCGTGCTGCCGGGGCCCAGCTACCGAATGCCCCGAGCATTCGCCTTAGGGACCGAGAACAGGGGGGCGGTTCTGCCGAGGCCGCGCCGCCGCCTCACCCGCAAGGACGTCCGCGACTGTGTCCCCGCCCCGGGCCAAACAGCGAGCAGCAGCAGGTGTTCCTCGGGAGGCTCGGCTGGCGACGGGAATGGGGGCCCAGGCTGCCAGGCTCAGCGGCGGAGGACAAGCGGCGCACTCACCGAGCGCCGGCGGGCGGGCCGGGCAGGTGCTCGCTCCTCCTGGCCGCAAGACACCTCCGTCGCCTCTCCCTGGGGACTCAGCGCGAAGCCGCCGCCGCCGCCGCCGCCGCCGAGCCCGAGAAGCGCGAGCGCCGCACCGCAGCACCGCAGCCTCCGCGCGAGCACGTACCGGGCGGTGAGAGGGCGCCGAGCGCGAAGGCGGGGCGCGCGGCCGGAGCTTAGCAACCGCCTGACACGCGAGTACCGCAGCCAATCCCGCGGCCAGCTCCGGGCGGCGCCGACCGGCAGTCCGCGCGACGCCCGTTTCTGCCAGCGTCCACCGCCCGCAGCGCGCCGCACCCGCGCACAGGCCCCACCCCTGTGCGCGCCGCTCTGTTCATTGGCCCGCCACGCCCCCATCCAAAAGACACGTCCCATCCCTGAAGTCCCGCCCCTTTGCCAGCCAGGTCCGCCCCCGGGACACGCCCCAGCCGCGTGGGGGAGGGGAGGGGCGCCCTGCCCAACTCCAGGCTTTGGGGCCTCTGAGATGTATCCAACCGACCGCGGTTGGTTAGGTTCGAGAACTGGTTCCTCCACAACTGGCTACCCATCGTATGAGTACGGCCCTCCTGATTTCCACCGAACGCAAATCAAGAGATATTCTAAGCCATGAAAATAATCAGGAAGCATCCGCCAAACTGCCAAGGATGATGGGCCTGTTGCCGGGCACTTAAATGGATGGAGAAAACTGAGGCGAGGGCAGGAAGGGCGGGAAACCGGCCCTTCTGCGAAGGCCTGACCCTCAGCAGGCTTGGAGGTCCGGGAAGCGCCTCAGGCTTGACCCTCATCCCCTCCCCCGGCTTTGAACGCCGGAATCTGACGCCTCCTTGGGTGCCAGAAATAGCTCTGACCCTCTGGTGTGCTGGTCACTCCTTATGGCCTGCATCCTTTCAGGGGGTGGGGACTTAAGGCGCAGGGGTACTGCTGAGGTCTGTCTCCCTTCAAGGAGTGGGTCCTGAAAGTGCTCTCGCCCTCCCCAGGGCTTACCTACATTCCCTACCCCAAAGGCCCCGGACCTGACGATAACTGGACCTGAACAGTCTCTGGATGAGTGTAGGGATGGGACCCGTGGTAGGCTCTGCTCTCTTTCCTCCCCCAGACCCTGCGCAGGTTGTGTGCATTCCTTTCCAGGCCCACACTCTGGTCAGCAAGCATTTTGAACACAGAACTGGCTACTGCAGGAGAGGGGTTTCTTCTTGAATCCAGATAGCTCTGGGTCTCCCCTGCTTTCTCCCCCACCCTAGGAGCATCTGGGAGAAGCAAATTTCAACAAGAGCAGAAAGGAATGCCCCATCTCCCAAGCACACATACCCCTATGTGATTTTTCTATACTTACCTGCATAGTACTTGCTTTGGCGGCATATACACTTCACTGCCCAGGCTCCAAATCCCATTCACACAGACTAGAAAAGGAACTAAAAAACAGGGAAAGGGCCCCAAATCATTTCTTAGATGTTAAAACTAAAAAAAAAAGTAATGGTCTCTCAAATCCAGCTTTAAATTCTGCTGCTTTGAAAAAGCTAACAGCCCTGGTTGGTGTTGGTCAGTTAGTTGGAGCATCGTCCCATAGACCAAAAGGTCGAGGATTTGATTCCCAATCTGGGCTCATGAGAAGGAAACCAGTTGATGTTTCTCTCACATCAATGTCTGTCTATCTCTCCCCTCCCCTTCCCCTCTCTCCAAAAACAAAAAATGTCCGTAGATGAGAATACAAACAAATGCTAAGAATGCAGAAAGTTATTTGGGTTTCTAAACAAAATATATTCTCTCATTCACTCCTTCAGCTTATGAGTCTCCCCTCACACCCCTGCCCCGAAAAACACACCAGGCATAGCTTGGCAACCCTGGGCTCTGCTGGGGATTTTAGTGTCTGAATAGGTATACATATGTTTTCCCCAAACAAAAGACAGCATGGAGTAGAGGCCTCATGAGTCATGTCCCTTCTAACATCTGCACAGAAGCATCCATGGATGCCAGAATAACCCCTTCTTTCTTTTTGGCACTGGCCTTGCTAGATGAGTCACCAGGCCACATTCTGACATACAGAGTCCCTGCACCCTATGCCCAAGCACCCCCAGAGCTCTCGCCAAGGGAGAGTCTCTGCCTCAACTAGCTGGTACCAAAAGGTGAGACAGGCCCTTCCTCGTCCTGAAAAGAGGGAGTAACAACCAGAGTTTGCTTGAAGCCCTTACAGCTAAATCTTTTCTAGGCCCTGCCTCTCCAGGTTTGGGGGTCAGTTGGAGGTGCTGTGGCCCCAGGCTGGCCCTGAAGCCCTCCCCCTCCCCTGGCAGAACAGCTCTGAACCCTGGGCCTCATTGCTGGCTTGTTTTATTTTTTGCTGGAGTTGAGATTCACCCAACCTCCTGTTCCTTCAAGCCCTAGAAGTCAGGAATACTGGCTGGCCAGAGTTGGACCAGCCTCTTAAGGCCTAACCAGCCCACACAGAGCCCATAGCAAAGAAAAGAGGGAGGTGGAGAGTTGTCTTCATGGGTTCCTAGGTTGGATGCAGGTTTGTAAAGTCAAGGCCTTGGTATTGTCTGTAGCCATGAAAACCAAAGCCTTTTCCTTCCTAGAGAACTGCACATCCCTCCCTAGGGCTTAGCACAACGTTTCCAGTGACCCTTGGGATCTACTCTGGAACCCCAGCAGGGCCTAAGCCTCCCTAAGTCAGGCCACAGCCAGATGGAGAGCAAAACCAAGAGCGAAGCCCAGAGAATGCCCAAGAGCAGCTGCTAAGTGGTATGGACTTGAAGAAGACTGAGCAAGAGGCTGAGAATAGGGCTCTTCAGGACTGATAGCCTCCCCTCAACTCTCCTGGCCCTTTAGCCTCCAGTGCATCCTCCACCTAGACCCCCAAACAGAGGCTCCAAGGAGATTATCAGCCCAAGTTCTGCCCCCGCACTGGAGTATGAGCCCTTGAGGCCACAGGCCAATTTGCTTGGTCCCAAATTACAATCATCACCTAAGAGCCTGAACGTAGTAGAGGCTCAATTTCTATTTGCAAAGGAAGGAATCGGGGACGCTGCCAGACTCACTTCCTGGTAGGCAGTCATCCCCAAGGGTCCAAGTCCTGTGTGAGGCCCACCCAAGGCAAATGTTCCAGTGTTACTTGGGGCTGATACTGTTTAAGCCAAGGCCTTGGTTCTAGCTCAGATAAAATCCAGCAGACACCTACAGGGACCAAACTTTTCTATGGTCTTAGGATTCTGGGGCTTTTTATTCTGGCATGTTTCCAAGGCACCAAGGGCCAGTGCCCAGCCTCGGATTCTTCCAGAAGGAGGAAGGCTCCTGCCGTAGATCCTCCCCCAGGCCCAGGGGAGAGGAACAGGGGCAGTGCTGGCCGAGGGTGGAGGCTCCTGACCTAAATGTCAGGCCTGCAGGTCTGCCTGCAACAGT
The DNA here is from genome assembly GCA_004024845.1 of Tonatia bakeri. Classification (NCBI taxonomy): domain Eukaryota; kingdom Metazoa; phylum Chordata; class Mammalia; order Chiroptera; family Phyllostomidae; genus Tonatia; species Tonatia bakeri. The sequence goes on from PVIA01008078.1 coordinate 28,727, forward strand.
GGGCTGGCAAGCAGGGCCAGCCAAGTCAGAGCAAGGGAGGGGTCTCTTTTGTCTGAATTTAACAGAAGGCAGATTGTCTGGCTGCTCTGGCAGAATGAAAGGGCTGATAAGTTCATCCGGGAGAAACTGCCAGTAGGCATGTTTGCAGGTCACCACCAGCCTCCCCAGAAAGCCAGCTCCTTCCCTTGCAGGGGGCCCCCCACTCCAGCACTTCCCCCAGACCCCTTCATGCTTGTCTGGCACAGGGCCTTCCTCCTGTCAGCCAGGGAGCAGCTTGCACAGCTGGCCCTCCAGGACAGTACAGTCCTGTGGGGACAGGAACCCCCCAGCAAGGGTGACTATAGGTTGAATGAAAAAAGTCCCTTCTCCCCCTCGGTAAACGCATATGTCCACTTCCCCCTCCCACGGCCACATGCCACTCCCTGGGGTAAGACAATCCCCCAAGGTTGACTTTGGGCGACTACTCTCAAAACACTGGGTTTATTGGCCTTGAGCACTAGACTAAACAGCAGATTAGGTCTGATCTGACCGGGCAGCCAGTGAAAGTGAGTGAAGCTGAGTGGCCTATCTGTTGATTCTCTCCAGTCACTGACCAGGGAGCCCCTAAACTTAGGGGGAACCACCCACCCTTATCCAGGTCAGCCGGATTGAGAGCCTTTTCTCTGCTCTCTGCCATATGTCCGTGTCTGGCTCGGGGCTGGCCCGCAGGTTCCTCCAGGGCAGAAACGCCTCTTCCTCTCAGAGCTGGCCTGAGATCTGGCATGTCCCTCTCATCAACCTGGGCTACCCTCAGGGGCCCCTTAGTCAAGAGACATTGATCAGTGACACAACAGCCACTGATTCTGTTATCATGGCCTACGGGCATGCTCTTGGAGCACCGGAAAGGGTTGAAGTGACACATAGCCTTTGCTCCAGGCTGAGTGCTGACAGGCACAGGCAGGGCCTCTGGGAGCCCCTTCCGTGGTCTGGGGAGTCACCAGCATTTCTGGGAGGAATGAAAGGGATCTCTGGAGTCATCCTGAGGGGAGCTAATAAAGGCATAAAGAGTTGACTCATCAGTCAAGCCTCCCATTGTGTCTATAGGAGGAATAAACCCCTGCTGGGACCCAGGGCTAAGGTCACTGTGTGACCTTGTTGTATAAGCTGCTTGCCTTCTCTGAGCCCCTTAGTCACCCACATCATCAAGTGACCTCATATGTGGGCTTCAGAGCTGCCTGCCCACTGAGAGTGACAGATGATCACTTCCTGTGACTGAGTCAGGGCCAGGTGAACATCCATTGCGTGTTTTGATCTGCAGATATCTACTGAGTGTTGTAGGCTGGGAATGTGCAAGGGATAAAAGGAGGCAGCCCTGCTCTCACGGAGCCTGAATTCTAGTGTGACAAGATAGATATCAAATAAGTAAATAAACATGGTAATAAATAAGTAAATAGAAAAGGGAATAATCAGGGGCTGCCAGGGGCCAGAACCTGCTGCATGTTCCTCAGGGAAGGCCTGCAGGAAGTGAGGGAGGAGGCCATGGCTTTCCAAGGAAGGACTGGAGCAAGTCCAGGGGATGGAGGAGGAGCTGGGCAGGCAGGTCTGAGGAGCCTCGGGGGTCGCCCCAGCCTGAGCAGTGAATGGAACAGTGAACAGGGGAGAGAGCAAACGGTGGGAGGGTCACGCTGGAGCTGGACTGGACCAGGCTGGGGTTTGGCGGAGTAGATCCCAGGGGCAGAGTAGCGGGAGGGTGGGGACAAGGAGGCAGGGCGGATTCCAGCCCATGCCCTCTGGCCTCCAGGAAGGAATGTGGTAGAGTGAGAAAGAGGGGACAGCAGTTCAGCCCCAGAGCCCCTCCTCCCCCTGGTAGGTGGGGAAGCAGAGACTGAGCGCAGGGCAGCGATTGGGGATCTTTGGGAAGGAACACCAGTCACCAGGGAAGTCAAGTCAGAACAAGTGTTTAGAGAGAAATTTCTCACTCTCCCTGCCTCCACCTCCCCCTGGAATGCAGAGAGAGATGGCGCCCCTCCTTCCAGCCCCAGAGGAGGAAGGACAAGGGGGAGCAGATGCCTCTCAGGGAAGAGAAATGGTTCCTTGGGTGCGGGCAGCTCCTGTACACAGGGTAGAGGAGTGGAAGAGTGGAGAGTCGTGGGTGAGGATTAGGGGGCAAGGCCCTGCCCCAAGACAGGTTCCAGGGAAATTATCTGCCCAGCTCCCCTGGGGCTGCTGGAGTGGTGTCCCCTGGAAGGCACTTGAGGCCTCAGCCAGCTGTCCCATCCATTTCCCTCCTGCTCACTGCTCAGGGCCAGTGACCTTCAAAGGTCTGCCCCTGCAGCTGCCACTTACCCGAAGTGGACTGAGCTCCTGGTTGGGGTCACGTGTGAATGATTGGGAGAGGATCTGTGTCCATCAGATGGGCTCAGTAGACTGAACCTGATGAGGGACCTCAAGGATTGGGAAGGGCCTGGAGGGGTAAGGACTGGGTGCTGGGCTCAGGAAGGGTCCTCAGGTAAGCAAGACCCCAGCTTGGAGCCAGGGCTCTGGGCCTCTGGGTGTAGATGAGACTGGGTACAGGCACGGTAGAGGCTCTCTGCAGGGGCGCCGACTGTCCTGGGGTCATGCAGAGAGCCATTCATGATGCCTGCAGAGTCTTCTCAGAAAAGGTAAAAGGAAGCATTTCACATCTGCCTCTCTGGTCCCATCACTGTGCCCATGAGGGAATGCAGCAGTGGGTACAATACAAAGGTAGGTACATAGGGGTGGAAGGAAGGCTGCTTCTAGAGGGGATGTCTTGGGTCTCAGAGCCAGAGCCCAGCAGCTGCTCACCCCATTGGGGAGAGGGGGGCGGAAGTCTGGCCTCAACTGACCCTTTACTCTCCCTCTGCCTGAAACTTCCTTGTACTTACCCTGCTGCCTGGGTCCCTCAGCCATTGACTCAGTGTCAGTGGTGTCTCTGAGGCTCTGCTGCAGAGGCAGGCGGAGAAGTGAGAGCTCCCTGGCCTCCTCGCTGCTCCTACACTGGGACCAGCCTTGTTCCTGGTAAGGCGCCTCTGCCGGCAGGAGGCAGGGCCCTCAGGTGCCGCAGGCCTGCTTGCTCTTTCGGGCGAATACCAAGGATGAACACTACTGGGCCACCCAGAGCTGAGGTCCCCAAAGCTGGGGCCCAAGTGTCTGCCTCTGACGGACTGGGACCTTGAGTGAACCCCTTTCCCCTTCTGAACATTGTGGGCCAAGGTTTTCCAAGAGGCTGTTTACTTTCCTTCCCAGGAGATGGGCCAGAGCACAGGTGCAGATAAGGAACTGAAGAGGGGAGGGGAGGGAAAGTAGCCAACCCCAGGATGAGGGTTGGGGAGAGCTCCAGGGGGGTCCCAGGGGGCGCTGTGTAGCCCAGAAGGATGGTCTTTGCGGGGAACCATGAGAAGGGGGAGGACAGCACTGGCCTCCCAGTCCCAGCCCCAACCTCCCCTTCCCTGAGGAATCTGGGTTGCATCTGAAAGCCAGGCTGGCCAGTTGGCCCACAGATGCTTCCCCTCCCCCAACGCCCTCCCACCCCCACTGGCTTGTGACCTCCATTCCCACTGCCAGCAGCCAGGGAGCTTCCTCACCTGTTGCTGCCCTGCTCCCTCCCTCTGGGCCGGCAGCTGCTCACAGACAGCTGGATCAGCGTGGGATACTGCCCCAGGCTGAACTGCCACGACCTCCACTGCCTCCACTGCCCTGCTGGCCCACCCACAGCCCTACCTTTCAGATGTCCCTGTCCTCAAATCCTGGAGACCCACCACAGCTGTGGGCCGCCTTTACCCTCCCCCTGCCGCCCCCCCTCCCCAAGGAGCAACAGCTGGCACTGCTCCCAGGGTCCTCAAGGGCCAAGGTGCTCTCACCTCCTGTCAGCCCTGAGGGTGAGGTGCCAGCCCCCCCATACACTTTCCCCTTCTCTTCCTGGGCCATGGTCTTCTGAGCACCCTCATGCATGGCCTTCAGGGAGGAGGAGGCTACGGGACCCTGTCCTCTGCTGTCTCAGGTCTCTTGGGACAGCAACCAGAGCTAAAGTCTAGACCCATATCTACCTGTGATCCTGCCCTGCTCAGCACCCTGCCTCACTTCCGGCTGTCGAAGAACCAGAACGCCGCACTTCCTCTTCACGTGCCCGGCACGGCCCCCTCCCTCCACTGTACCCCACCTGACTTCTCTGCCCTCCACTTCTACCCATATAATCTCCACTTCTACTTCTCTCAGTACCTCCCCTCCCCTCCTTACCCCAGTCTTTCATGACCCCTGCCCCATGGAGAGTCCAAGTTCTACAAATATGCCAGGCATCTGCCAGCTCCCCCCCAAGTCTTCCCACTTGTGACGCGTCTGCCCAGAGCATTCTTCTTCCACCTGACCAACCTCATTCCTGTCTCAGTTTCCAGCCTGGGCACGTGTCCCTGCTCTGGATTCCTGCTTAGCCCACCATATTATTATATTAGATTTAAAGTTTTTCCCGAGGACAGACCGAAAGATCTGTGTCTGTCTGTTCCCTCCCTCCGTCCTGGGAACCTCTAATACTTGAGACAGGGCCTCCTGGAGAGACCTCCCAGAGAGTTCGATTGGTATTTTGAAGCCTAAACCCCATAAGCCGACATACTTTCAGGGACTTGCAGTCATCTGCAGAATACATTTAAGCCCTGCCCTACACCACCCTGGGCAATAGGGACCTGTCTGAAACAGGTCAAGACCCACCAGCCACATTACCTCCCCTCAACTTTCTGCAGAGTACCACCTGTGTGGTCCCCTTGTCATCCGCCTAACCAAGTCCTGCCTGTCCTACTCAGGAAGAACACCCACATGCCTTCCAAGTATCTGACTCTCCTCATTGTCTCCAGGAGACCTCAAGCTCCTGGATGGTGAAAATTGCCCTTGATACCATCCTTGAGCTTTGCCCCGCACCCTGGACACACAAAATTTTGATATGCCTCCCAACAAATGCCTGTGGCAGTTACTACTATTGGCTCATGTTACAGGTGAGGAAACTGAGGCCCAAGGGTTAAGTTACTTACCTGGGCTCATCTTCATAGACTTCACTGTACCTGGCTCAGAGCAAGGCACTCCACTGAGGCTTGCTGAGTGGGTGAACAAATGGATAAGTTACACTAAAATTTCAACTACTAGGACCCATCCACCCCTGGAGCCTGGGACGCAGAGGCTTTGGACCCATGAGAGGGGCTTCCAGACTTGGGAGAAACAGAGCAAGGTCTGTCTCCTTCTCCCTTTGTGCATATGGCCAATGACCACTCCAGCTTCACTTTGCTGGGGTATTGACATTATTGAGTTGTGAAAATAGCCGAGGACAAGTTAGGGAAGAGGCTACAGGCCAAACTCTGTGAGGAAGAAAAAGCAGAGGCCTCCCAGCCCCTCTCAAAGAGCAGCAAAAAGACCTGGGGCCAGTGGTTGGACAGAGGTATCCTCAGGGTGGCCTGATTGTAAGGTCACCCTGAGAATTCTGGCATTTAATCTAAGCCCACATCAGCCCTCAAGGGTTAAAGGGCAAGGAACTGGGTGGAGGGCGGGAAGTGGCCAAATCAAACTGCAAAGCCCTTTAGTGAGGATCTGCTCTGTTCCCAGCCATGCAGGAAGTCCAAAAGCAGAGATCTAGAAGACGCAGGCAGGACCGACCCAGAAGCACTTGTTCTGGCTCTTCAGTGGGGATGGCACCACTCAGGAAGCAAGGAGGTGTGTGGGAGTCACACAGCCTGGCTTGGCCCAAGGTCGTGTGGAGGAGGGGTCACTGCAGCTAGGTCTTTGGGGAGGGGTGCAGCTGAGCTTCCTGCTGCCTCGGTGAATTCCCAGGAGAGGTTCAGCAGTAGCAGCAGAGCCTTTCCAGGCCTGGCCAGATGGGAAAGAAGAGGGGCAAAGGTGACTGCCTAAGCAGGCCTGGATCCTAGACTTTGCTGGAACTTGCCTGACTCTGAGCAGAATGATCTGAAATGGGGGCCAAGCAAGGGGAGCTCAGAAAACGAGGAAGGCCCTGGCCGGTGTGGCTCAGTGCATTGAGTGCCGGCCTGTTAATCAAAGGGTTGCTGGTTCGATTCCTAGTCAGGGCATATGCCTGAGTTGTTGGCCAGGTCTCTGGCTGGGGGCACATGACAGGCAACTACGCATTGATGTTTCTCTCCCTTTCTTTCTCTCTCCCTTACCCTGTCTCTAAAAGTAAATAAATAAAATCTTAAAACAAAAAATTAGGTAGGGGAACTTTCGAGATAGCCAGCTGCTGGTCCTGCATTGCCCAATGCTAGAGTCATCTCGTTCCAGATTCCTTTCATAATGGGATAAAATGTACCAACAGCAAGACCCAGAATGGGGCCTGGTGGAGTCCAGTGACTTTGGCGGCAGGACAGTGGCTCCCAGGAAAGCCAGGGACACTCAGGCATTCCTTGGCTGCCTGTCCCCAGCAGCTGCAGGAAGCTGCTCCAAGCTCCCAGCTATGCCCAGCAGCCCCCAAAGAGAAAGTCTTGTTTCCCGCCAACCCCCCTGATTAGACACACAGTGTCCTGGATGGGGCAGCTGAGTATTCCATGGCAGGCCCCCAGGGAGATGGTGGGTGGGGCTGTCAGCCCACACTTAGGAAGGTAACGTGGAGCTGGTCAGGAAACTAAGCCTGAGAGGTGGGTCCCATGGATTTCACTGCCTGCGGCAGTTTCCCCAGCTTTCCTACCTCCATAATCCAGAAAAGCAATTGATACTTTCCCGGACCAACACTCCCCACACCCAGAACCTTGCCTATACAGTTTACAAGGATTACTGAAAATCCTGCAGTGAGTCAGGGTCGCCAGGCTAGAATTCCCTATGGTGTGGTTAATGCGGGAGAAATTCCGGTCTGGGTCTGCCCCAGCTGGCTTGGGCCGGCTCCTGGCCATCTTGACTCGTACTGCCCTCTAGAGCCTGAGAAGCCGGTCTACAGGAGGCTCATGGGGCCCACCTGCTCTGCTGCCTCCTGGAATTACTTCAACTCCTTCTGTCCGGGACAGTATAAAAGGGCAGCTTCATACTCCACTGGGAAGCTAGACCTACATACTCACCAGGGCTGGGCTGCCCCACTCACACTACGCCTCCCTTCCCTGTTTCCCAACAGCATCTGCTGCCCCCTAGCTTCTGCCCGTTCAGATGAGTCTGGCTGACAACTGGAGGCCTCTAGGAGCTTAGGAAGCTCTGGGCTTGCTTCACATATGCATCCAACAACATACCTTCTGTGTTTGTTTTGTTTTTAAATCGGCTATAGCAGTCATTCACCACATTAATTGAGCACCTGCTACGTACCCTGGGCTAAAGCATAGCACAAGGTGAAATCATGCCCATTCTCCTGGGTCCTGCCAGAATCTCACATCCTCCCCACCTTTGACAGCCCACCCAGGATAGCCCTCCCAACTGGTTCATCTTGAAACTGAATCCTTCTTCTACTCAGTTAGTAAGCTGCCCAGTGTGGCCACCTCTAGGCAGAGCCTGGCCTTGTTCGTCAGTTCCTGCTACCTGCCGCTGCCAACCAGCAACTTTGAGCCCACAGTAGGAGATGAGGAAAGGACTTCTGTCTGTACTAGGACCCAGGAAGCCTTCAACAAAATGAGCCGTCCAGCTCCTCGCGAGGGTGTGCTGGATGCATCTCATGTTTTGTTCTGGTGCTTATCACTACTAGCTGTTACATGTAGACTGCTTCAACTTCTCCTCCACCAGAGTAAAAACTCTGTGAGCGCAGAGGCTTTCGTTCCCTGCTGTATGACAAAAAGTTCAGTAAATATTTGTTACATATAAAATCTTATAGAGTTGACACCAGATTCCATATACAACGTGGTATCCTTCTGCCGGAGTTGAACCCCAGGAGGGCCGCTCATCAGCTGGATGGCCCTGGGCAAGTTCTCGAAACTTCCCACTCAGTTTTTCTTACCCATGACACGAGCATGATTGCAACTCCTGCCTTGAAGGAGAATGAGCTGAGTGAAGAACACAAATAAGGAGGACAGTGAGTGCTTAGCACATAGAAAATGCTAAATAAGTGTTAGTGATTGTTATTAGTATTTTTACTATTTTTATCCTGCTTTGTTCAGTCAACATTGCTAGGAGTTTCCCTTCCTGGATCAGACACTTGATTGCTTTTGGAGATCCATTATACCATTGGACCAAGGTAGAAGTTTATGTATATAAACAAGAGCAACTTGTGTGTGTGTGTGTGTGTGTGTGTGTGAAGAGAGTGTGTGTGTGTGTGTGTTGAAGGAAGTTGGTTTTCATTAGGTTCTCCAAAGTCCTAGACCCAATATAATTTATTATTTTTATAAAAGAATATATGTATTGCCTTGGTTGGTGTGGCTGAGTGGATTGAACGCCGACCTGCGAACCAAAGGGTCGCGGTTCAATTCCCAGCCAGGGTACCCAACAGAATTTAAGAACTGGGCAGAAGGCTGGCTTTAAGGAGACTCTGTCAAGCAGCCATTTTCAGAATCTAAGTGTGAACCATGCAAAGTGGAGCCCCACATGGTTTCCTTGTTTTGATTATTGATGGGATTCTTTTTTTTTAAGATTTTGATTATTTATTTTAGAAAGAGGGGAAAGGGAGGATAAAGAGAGGGAGAGAAACATAGATCAGTTGTTTCTCGCACACCCCCAACCTGGTCAACAATCCAGGCACACACCCTAACTGGGAATTGAATGGACTACCTTTCAGTCTGCAGGCCACTGCTCAGTCCACTGCACCACACCAGCCATGGCTTGATGGGATTCTTGATACAATAATTACCTTGGTAATACTAAGAGATAAGGTCTGGGAAAGACCTTTGGAAAGTTGAAGGTCCAAAGCTCGGGTTAAAAAGAATGGCATTCCACGCACCCAGAGCCCACCTCCCTCCTATGCCAGCCCCACCAGCCTTGAGTCTGGAAGCCTATTCTTACTGGTGGGTGATTCTCTACTTCCCAGCAGGTGGCGCTATTGTCCTGACTATGCTGAAAGTTGGCAGCTAGGATAGCTGTTCTCAGAGGCAGAGACTAGTCCAGTCCTAGGGGTCCAGTGCATGGTCTAGTGCATGGACCAGTGCAATGAGTGCAAAGCTATTCCATTCACTCAGGAATTCCACAAACACTAACTAAACACCAACTATGTGCCAGGCACTGGGAATTTAGTCAGGAACAAGACAGACGAAGTCCCGTTTTTCCAGTATTTATATTTTAGAGTCATGCAGTCAAATATTGCAGCTACTATGCACACATGACTACTGAGCACTTAAAATGTAGCTAATCTGAATTAAGAAGTGTTGTTAAGAGTAAAATAGACACCAGACGTCAACTATTGGGCTAAAATAATGTAAAATATCTAATTAACATTTTTAACCGGTTTTATGTTGAAATGATCATATTTTGGGCTAAGAAAAATATCATATTAAAAAGAATTTAAGCCCTGGCTGGTGTGGCTCAGTGGATTGAGTGCCAGCCTGCAAACCGAAAGCTCACCAGTTCAATTCACAGTCAGGACACATGCCCGGGTTGCAGGCCAGGTCCCCAGTTGGGGGCGCACAAGAGGCAACTGATCGATGTTTCCCTCCCTCTCTTTCTCCCTTCCTTCCCCTTTCTCCAAAAATAAATTAATAAAATGTTTTTTAATCTAAAATTAAAATTAAAGACAGATTGGATTAAAAAAAAACAAGAACTATCTGTATACTATTTTCAAGAGACTCATCTTAGATATAAGGACCCAAAAGACTGAAAGTAGAAGCTTGGAAAATGTATTCCATGCAAATAGTAACTAAAGGAAGTCTGTTTGGCTATATTATTGTAAGACAAATAAGACCTAAATCAAAACAGGTTACAAGAGACAAAGAAGGAAATATATTGATAACAGGTACAATATATCAAGGTGATATAAAAATTATAAGTATACACACACCTCACAATATAGCCCAAAAATGTATGGAGCAAACCCAACAGAATTGAGAGGAAAAATAGTTCTACAGTAACAGTGGCAGACTTCAGTGTTCCACTTTCACTAATGGATAGAACCACCAAACAGAAGACCAGTAAGGAAAAGGAGGGTGAGAACAGCTAGACCTAATGGACACTCCACAAACGACAATGGTATACATGCTCTTCTCAAGTCCACATGGCACGTTCTCCAGGATAGCCTATATGTTATGTCACAAAACAAGTCCTAAGAAATTTTAAAAGATTGAAATTATACAAGGCATCTTTTCTGATCACAATAGAATAAAACTAGAAATGAGTAAGTGAAGGAAAACAAAAAAAATCACAAATATGTGGACATTTAAAAACATATGCTATGATGGTTGATTTTATGTGTCAGCTTGACCGGATCACAGGTTATCTATATATTTAGCCAAACATTGCTCTGGGTGTGTGTGTGTGAGGGTGTTTTGGGATGAAACATACATTTGAATAGTCTGTGTGAAGCACATTGCCCTCCCTAATATGGTAGGCTTCATCCAGTCAATTGCAGATTCAAATAGAACAAAAAACGCTGAGTAAAAGCAAACTCCTCCCGCCTGATTGCTTGAGCTGGAATTTTTGGACTTTCCAGTTTTTGGACTTGGATTGAAATATCGGCTCTTCTTGAGTCAAATTTCTGATCTAGAGGAGGAAAGCTCCTAGCAATATTGAATGAACAAGGCAGGATAATAATAGTAACAATAACCACTAACACTCATCTGTTGGTAGACACTTGGATTTGTTCATTTCTTATAATTGTTAAGTAGTATTACATTGTATGAATATAGCATAGTTAGTTTTTCTGTTCATCTGTTGGACATTTGGATTATTTCCATTTTTTTGCTATTATGAATAAAGCTCTCGGATGGATTTATGCTTCCATTTTTTGGGGGGGCAAATACTTAGGAGTGAATCACTTGACCATATTGTAGATATAAGTTTAGGTTTAAAGAGATGCGAAACTGTTTTTCAGAATGGCCAAAAATAATCAGTGGATGAGGGTTCTGGGCAGTCCACATCCTTGGCAATCTTTAATTTTAGCCTGTTTTTTAGTGCCTGTGTGGGGATGCTAATTTGTCTTTCCTTGAAGAATAATCACGTTAAGCATCTTGTCATGGACGTATTAGCTGTTTATCTTTTGTAAATTATCTGATCAAATCCTTTGCCCATTTTTTAAAAAGACAGGATTGATACCTATTTTTGCAATTAATGTCGGCACGCACTTTAATGATCGTTCGTGCTCATGGCTTTACAGGCTTTAACTGAGGACCCCTCTGCACAGAAGCAGTAACGGAGAGACCTGAGGCGACAAAAGGGATCAGGACGACTTTGTTACAAGAGTGATGGGCCGTTTTGTAGGGAGGGTGCCCGGCGACTGCAAGGCTGGCACAGTACTTGGGTGAAGCACTTCCTCGAGCACTTCCGGATTCGGGGCCCGCCCTGAGCATTGGTGATTGGCTGGGCTGGCCAAGCGCGAGTCCTCCCGGGAGTTGTAGTTCTGGGGCTGTGTTGGGGACGCCGGGAAGCACCAGCAGTCTGAGGCCAGAATCGGCGGTTGTGCTTGCTCCCCGCCGCTGGCACAATGTCCCGCGTGCCGGTGCCCTGCCATGTGAAAGGCACCGTGGCGCTGCAAGTGGGCGATGTGCGGACCTCCCAAGGCCGGCCTGGTGTGTTGGTCATCGATGTCACCTTCCCCAGCGTAGCGCCCTTCGAGGTGAGCAAGCTCCGTGGGCGGGGCTGACCTGGGAACTAGGGTGTGTCCTAGGCGTCGAATCTTTTACATAAAGCCTTGGCACCAGTCTCGCCCTTGAAAATCAGTTAACCATTTATTTATTCCTTCAGTTAGTACATATTTATTGTACTAGAAGGCAGCTTACTGCTCTGTTTTCTGTACCATCTCTACCCCATATCCAGAACTGCATCAACAGGGAAGTGCCAAGGTAGCCAGTTAGGTGTTGGAAATACAGTTGGGAGCCAAATATAGGTGAGGTGATTTTGTCGCTGGGGATCCTTAGCCAATGAGTTACCCCCAAACCTGCCTCCCGTCCATCCCTATAGTCTCTGCTGAAGGTCAGGTTCAATTCATCCCTCATCAGGCTCCTCTCAATGGCTCCAGGTTGTTGGGGTTTTTAAATTTGATAACTTCTGGGTTTTCAAAAAAAGTTTATTGATTTTAGAGAGGAGAGGAGAGAGAACCGTCAATTTGTTGTTCCACTTATCTATGCATTCACTGGTTGATTGTTGTGTGTGCCCTGAACAGGGGATCAAACACGCAACCTTGGTGTGTCTAGGTGATGCTCTAACTAACTCAGCTACCCAGCCAGGGCTGGCTCCGGATTTCAGTCTCCAGTTGCACTTCCACATCAGTTGGCCAAGTGACGGGACACTGCAGGACTTCAACACAAAGGATAAAGATTGTTTTCTGAGGGCCTGGCATTCAGGGCCACCTTGTGTCTGTGCCCTGCCTACCTCTTGACCCCATGCACTTTGTCTAATAGAGTGTGGTTCTCACCCAAGCTGTTCCTTAAGCATAAGCTGGGAAATCCTGATTCAGTACGGTGGAGCCTGCGTGTGTGTGTATTTAAACTTCCTTGGGTGATTCTGATGAGTGTCCAGTGATGAGAGCTGCTGTAGCTAGGCTAAATCACCTGCTGCTTATACATTCTCTACCTTTCTTGGCCCCTTTAATGACCTCTTCTGCCTTCAGGCCTCTTTTGTACACTTTCTGCCGCCTCCAGGATAAGGGCTCCAACCTCTGGCCGTATCCTGGGCATGTGGCAAAATCTGCCGTTGTTTATCTAACTTGCTCATTTAGACTGTGAGCTCCTTTAAGAAGGTGAACTTGTTTTTGAGCTCCAAAAGGACATTTGTTAGGTTGGTAGAAGAGGACATTCCTAAGGGGAGGAGGAGATGGTGCCTTTGAGCCTTTCAGGCCCTGGCCTTGGCTCTGATTTGCTGTGGTGGGTTGTGTGTGCTCCAGTTGCAGGAGATTACATTTAAGAATTACTACACAGCCTTCCTGAGCATCCGTGTTCGCCAGTACACCTCAGTGCACACACCAGCCAAGTGGGTGACCTGCCTGCGGGACTACTGCCTGATGCCTGACCCGCACAGTGAGGAGGGAGCTCAGGAGTATGTATCGCTGTTCAAGCACCAGGTCAGCTGGGACTCAGCATGACCAGGGCAGCCCAGATGAGGGCTCACCAGGGGCCTGAGAATCGGGCCAGGCTACCAGGAGGGATGAGCAGGGCAAGGGTTTCCTGGGCTGTGGCTCTTTGGGAAGAGCCTTGAAGGGACTACTGTTCTTTCCTTCCCAAAGGCCTGGGGAGGTGGCAGCTTAGCTCATGACTCATTGAGAGGCTTCTGGTCAGTGACCTGGGGCCTTGCTGGGTCCTTGTATGCATATGTGTCAGATGCTGTGTGACATGGCTAGAGTACTGGAGCTGCGCCTGATTCTGCGACAGCCATCGCCACTGTGGCTGTCTTTCACAGTGGAGGAGCTGCAGATCTACCAGCAGGGACCAAAGGTAAGTGACGAGCTGTTGGTTGTCCCTTTCCCAGGGAGGCTCCAAGCCGTGACTGGCAGAGCTGGAGGTAGGGGTGGGAGTGGAGGGGTCAAGATAATGGCAGTCAGCCAGGTGGGAGTGTTGAGAGCTGGTGATGAGAGGTAAGGCTGTGTCCCCATATCCCCTGACCTTTGGAGCCACCTGTCTCTCTCAGAGCTGGAGCCTTCAGGTGCTGGGAGACACTCCTGTGCCTGTGTTCCCGGAGCCTCCTTCTGCATAACAGAAGAGCTTAGGTGGTCTGATGCCTTTTGGGCCTTTGTGGACCCCTGAATAGGGTTTTCCCAGTGTTCAAGGTTCGGGGACCCTTATCTCTGCTCCCGGGACTTTGGAAACTGGTCCCAGGACTCTCCCCCTCTCCGTCCCTCAGGGAAGGATGTCTTTGCTTTGCAGAGCCCCTCCATGACCTGCCCCAAGTGGCTGTCCCACCCAGTGCCTTGTGAGCAGCCTGCGCCCCTCCTTGAGGTAAGCCCTCACCCTGGGTGAGAACCCCTGTGACTAGTTCTCCTGTTCAGGTGGGCCCCTGTCTGCAGGGCACTGGACCTGGTGCCCTTGGTTCACTCTGTGTCAGTTTCCTCCTGGGTGTTCCATGGCACTTGAAGTATCTCTGGGTGGGGCTGGCTCACCTGCTGCCCATCAGGCCCCAACCTCATGTGTCACAAGTCATCTGAAAATGTCACTGATCTCAGCTGGAGGGCCCCATAGCCCAACTTGGGCTTTCTGGAGCTCTAAGGGCACCTCTGGGGAGAGAGCCCTGGCCACTGACCCCTCCTTCGGGAGCAGGGTCTCCCAGACCCCAGCAGGGTGTCCTCCGAGGTGCAGCAGATGTGGGCGCTGACAGAGATGATCCGGGCCAGTCACACCTCCACGAGGATCGGCCGCTTCGATGTGAGTGATCGCTTCCAGCTGCGTGGCCCCCATCGCCCTGAGTGGATCAGATCTGATGGTCTTCTGTGTTGCAGGTGGATGGCTGTTACGACCTGAACTTGCTCTCCTACACTTGAGTTGTGGCTCTTAAGCAAGACGTTGACCTTCCTTGCCCACCAAAGACTGGTTTGGGCCACCAGAGGCTGAAGTGCTTTCCCTGTGCATTCCAAGTGTTGGCCTGCATGCCCGTTCTGTCTGGGCCACATTCACAGAGTCAAGATTCTAGGGGGCTCACTGTGCTACTTCTGCATGAGCTCCTGGTGGGGGGTGTTGCACGCTGTCCTCACCTGACCACAACCTGAAAATCCTTTTCCTGCCCTAAAAACACTCTAGTTCTACTTACTAAGAATCGCTGTGTGCCCTGTGCTCCTCCTGCCAACACACACACTTCTGTCTCTGCCTGCTCCCTCACCTGAGTCCAGTGGGCTGGGTTACCTACTGGAACCAGCTATGTCTAGCGTTGTAGGCTGTTGTAACCATGGCACTCACGTAGTTTGGAAGCTTGAGGGAGAAACAGGAGCCCCACGTCTTCCTCTGCGCCCCCTAGTGGTCTTCTTTCCCTTTGTGTCATGCCTGCAAAAAGAAATTTCCTGTCTAAACTCCTGTGGCCTGCTTTGCCCTTATCCAAGCAGCAGCTGCTTCCACATAGCTGCTGTGGTCAAAAAGGAGCCCAGGGTGACAGTTTTCCTTGAGGGTTGCCATTCTGTTTGCTGTAACTGATGTGCAACATTTTGGGAAAAGGCAGAAGAAAAAAAACAAAAAATTCCCGCTGCCCACCTAAGGAGCAAAGCTGGCAATTTGAGCCGCCGGTCCCTTGGTCTCTGAGTTGTCTTCTGGATGTGTGTTCAAAAGGGTCTGCTCACCTAGCCTGTGCAGGAGCCCCTGGCAAGGCCAAGGTCTGAGAATGAGTCCTATGACCCATTTGCTATCTGACACAGGCCAAAGTACATCCTTGCCTCTTCTCCCAGCTGCCCCCTTCCAAAAGTCCTGCTCAGGGTGATGAGGGATCATGGTGGGGAGTGGGTCCAGGTGAGGCTTCTCATTGGTGCCTAGAGGCTAAGGTCTTCTACAGCCCCATGCCAGCCACTGAATAAGGCAGGCTGCTCATCCTAATGAGAAAATACTGCTTCTCTCTCTCCTTTTTTTCTTTTTCTGTCTTTGCCCCGATGACTATATGAGGCAGCACTGCAGCATGCTGGACCTGGGAAATTAGATATTTATATATCTCAACAGCTTTCTGGGGGAAGGTCAGCCACCTTTTGGTAGCCACCCTCTTCTCTCACCCATCAGGGTTCTTGCAGGTGGTACCTTTCCCTACAGGGTCATTTACTTAGCTCCATTCAGCTTTTGCTAAGAGGGTGACGACCACAGTTCTTTGCTCAGGGAGTATCGCTGTGTGTGTGTGTGTGTGTGTGTGTGTGTGTGTGTGTGTGTTGAGAGGGGTCTCTGGGGTGGCAGGGGTAGTGCTTCATTCACAGCTGTGTCCCCAGCACCTAGCACAGGGCCTAGCATGCAGCAAGGTCAATAAACACTTGTGGAATGCGTGACTGCTGGCTGCCTGTGTCCACCCAGCGGGAGAGCTGGAGACCCTCACGTGTGACCAGGTTCCTTCGGTGCTCGGCCTGCTGGGCTGGCTCCCCTTGGACTTCTCTCCAGTGTCCTCTCCATCTTTCCCCCTCCTCCTATTTGTCCTTACTCTCCTGATGTCCCATATGTGCAATTCAGGCCTGTCAGCCCTCCACCTGAACTTTGGCCCTTGGAGGCAGGGCTTCAGCTGAGGGAGGTCTAGCCCCAGCCCAGATTCCGAGCAGCTTGACTGGGCTGGGAACTTCCAACCTGCCCTTCAACTGAAAGTGCCTGGGGCTGTTTCCGTGCTGCCGGTACACACGCACTGTCGGAGCTAGAGTCCCGCCTGCCTTGCCCTCAGGGCTGCCCGCCCCTTTTCTGATCCCCTTTGTGGGAGAGAGACTTGGCTGACCAGGACGCAGACTACATCTCCCAGCGTGCCTGACAGAGTGGTAGCCCTTGTGCGTCGGCTGCACCGGGTCGCAGGCCACAATGCAGCGGGCAGTGAGCATGGTGGCCCGCCTGGGCTTACGTGGGCAGGCGCTTCCCTTGGTCCTGGGCCGTTGGTTCAGTGGCACACAGGTGGGACAGAGGGTGCTGGGGCAGGGTGCCAATCTTGGAGGGTGGGGGAAGGTTGGAGCTGGGGTCCCGGTGACACTGAACCCAGCCGCCCGCAGGATGTGCTCCGTAGGACACCGCTCTATGACTTCCACCTGGCCCACGGTGGGAAGATGGTAGCGTTCGCGGGCTGGAGCCTGCCCGTGCAGTACCAGGACAGCCACGTTGACTCACACCTACACACACGCCGGCACTGCTCGCTCTTTGACGTGTCCCACATGCTGCAGGTGAGCCAGGGGAGTGCTCCGGGCTCCAGGGCTTCCTCCCTGTCTGCAGTGGTGCTGCCTTCGGCTTGGTTCGCTGGGAGCTGGAATCCAAGGGCCGCCCTCTCAGAAGAGTTGGAGGTCTCAGGAGTGTCACAGACTGTAGCCTGAAGGAAATGAATTCTGAGGGTGGGTGAGCGGCTCCTCTCTAATTTCTCCAGCCTGCTCCAACTTAGTGGTATACCTCAATGTCCTGGGTTTTCCAGGGCTGGCACCTCCTCCTGTATTGGCAGGTGTGGGGAAACCAGAAGGTGGAGTCTTTGCAACCTGCAGAACCACAAACTGGTCACTGCGGCTGGGTTGGACTATGCCATGCACGGAAGGGAGGATGACTTCTTGACCAGTGGGCTTCCAGATCGGAACTGTCACAGTGTCCTTAGGCTTTTGATCTTTTTCTCAGACCAAGATATATGGTTGTGACCGGGTGAAGTTGATGGAGAGCCTAGTGGTTGGAGACATTGCAGAGCTGAGGCCAAACCAGGTGGGCCCCTCTTATTTTTGCTCAGTGGAGTGTTCTTAGTTGTGAGCCAGCAAATGGGCTCAGTCCCAACTTGGGGCTTGAGAGCACAGTGATGGATCAGACACAACTCTGCAGTCTCAGGGCTTGAAGTCCCTAAGTCATGTCCAGAAACCCAGGTTCATGTCCTTTTCTGCGATCTTACCCTCGCAATTCAAAGTGTAGTCCCTAACCCAGCAGACTCATCATGACCTAGGAACTTGTTAGGAATACACTCTCAGGTTCTGCTCCAGGCCTGTTGAATCAGAAGCTGTAGTTTAGAAAGATCCTCAGGTGATTCAGATGACCTCTCAACCTCAGGCTCTTTGTCTATCCAGTGGGGAGGCTGAGGCTGGCCTCACAGTGTTTCAGGCATTGCTGCTGCGGAGCTCTTGAAATTATCAAGGTGGACTTTGAAGCTCTCTGTGCTGGGTTTGGAGCAGGGACTGAGTTGTCCCAGGTTTGGGTGGGATAAAGCAGTCAGTCCCAGGTATCATGGATACACGTGTGAGATGGGGCTCTCGGTGCTGAGTGGAGAGGGGTGCAGGCACCTTACCAGTTCAGGGAGGTCCCTCAAGGTGGGGGAGGGTTGAAAACATTCTCAGTACATGAGGATCAAACACCATGGGCTTAGGCAGGCACCTGGGGTGACCCAGCCTTATTCCTTGCACCGCGCCCCCAGCCCTGTGCATGAGGGTTCATGACCTTGTGGAGGCCAAGTGGGCCCAGGGATGTGTCTGACTCACACTTGATGTTGGCCTCCTGGACCTGGATGCAAAATTGCTCCACTTTGGTGCTAGGGGACATTGTCGCTGTTTACCAACGAAGCTGGGGGCATCTTAGATGACTTGATTGTGACCAACACCTCTGAGGGGCACCTGTATGTGGTGTCCAATGCTGGCTGCTGGGACAAGGACTTGGCCCTCATGCAGGTACAGCCCCTCTGTGTTCTAGGTACCCTGTCTTCTGTATTCACAGAGCAGTGTCCTCACTGTCCAGGACAGACCTGGACAAGGGGCTCAGACAATAGATATTTTGGGTGAGTGAACAACAGGCCAGAGTGACCCTCCCTGGAGCATGCCAGGTTTCACTAGGAGAGGGGTGGGGGAGGTGGGGAGGCGAAGCTGACCTCAGGCCTTGGGTGAGCATCCTCTGGTGAGGGTGGAGGGCTGGACCCTGGTATTAGAACTGACTGACATGGGCTTGGGTCATCCCCACCACTTTGCTACAGGGCCTTGTAAGATGAGAGCCATTCTGCTCTGCCCAGATCTGCAGCACCTAGGAATGGTCCCAGAAGCCAATGTGTTTCTGTGTTTGCGTTTAGGACAAGGTCAGGGAGCTTCAAAACACAGGCAGTGATGTGGGCCTGGAGGTGGTGGATAATGCCCTGCTAGCCCTGCAAGGTGAGCAGCCAGGCTGGGGTTGGAGGTGACCTTGGACTTCTTGGCCTCTCCCACAGCCTAGCAGAGGCTATACCAGGAGGGAGGTGTGGATGGTGAGATTTGCATGTCATACCGTAAGCCGGGTGTCATGCCCTCCCCCAACTGGCCCCAAAGCTCCACGTGCTGAGCAAGAGCATCTGTTCCCACCTGCAGTGGAGGACTTGCTCAGGACTCGCTCCAGTCCCTGAGTAAGGGCTACAGTCTAGCTTTGAGGGGCCCCGGGACCTGGACACTTGGTCACTGGCTCCCTGGGCCCAGGTCCCACTGCAGCCCAGGTGCTCCAGGCCGGTGTGGCAGACGACCTGAGGAAACTGCCCTTCATGACCAGTGCTGTGATGGAGGTGTTTGGCGTGTCCAGGTGCCGTGTGACCCGCTGTGGCTACACAGGAGAGGATGGGGTGGAGGTGAGTCAACAAGAGGGGGCAGGGCGGTTGTACAGGGCGCAGGACTTGGGCCAGCATCCCACCCACTCCGGCTGTACCACGCAGATCTCCGTGCCAACAGCAGGGGCAGTCCGCTTGGCAACAACTCTGCTAGAAAACCCAGAGGTGAAGCTGGCAGGGCTGGCGGCCCGGGACAGCCTGCGTCTGGAGGCGGGCCTCTGTCTGTATGGGAGTGACATCGATGAGCGCACCACCCCTGTGGAAAGCAGCCTCAGCTGGACATTGGGTGAGTTGGGTTGCCACTCAGGGATGGCATGCCAAAGGCTGGGGTGGCCCTTCATGGGACCTGGCAGCCTGTGACTGCCCCCAAGGTTGTATAGCCTGGAGCCAGCGACTTAGCCATCTCAAGCCTCCATTCCCTGAAGTTGCCACGGTGGCTTTGCCCAGCAGATGCTGAGGACCCTCAGCAGACTGAGATGGGCAGTGTGGCCTCCAGGACCAGGGGAAGGAGGTGGGTGGCCAACTGGCCACATGGCAAGGGAGGAACAGGGCCTATGAGAGTTTGAGTGAAGGGGCCTCAATGCTGATGGATGTCACTTGGGGCCCGTGTAGACAGGATCTTCTGTGGCCAGGGGTCCACTGGCCTATGGCTTAAGCTGGGTGCGTCATGCTGCAGGGAAGCGCCGCCGAGCTGCCATGGACTTCCCTGGAGCTGCAGTCATCGCTTCCCAGCTGAAGGGCAAGGTGCAGCGGAGGCGCGTGGGGCTCATGTGTGAGGGGGCTCCTATGCGGGCACACAGCCCCATCCTGAGTATGGAGGGCACTGTGATCGGTAGGTAGATCAGAGAAGTTGGAGAGCTCTTGCCCCTTCCCCAGGGGTGGGGGGGCCACTGGCCGGTCAGGGCAGTGCTGACACGTGGCCTCTGCCTGGACAGGTACTGTGACCAGTGGCTCTCCCTCACCCTGTCTAAAGAAGAATGTGGCAATGGGTTACGTGCCGCTGGAGTACAGTCGGGCAGGTACCCCGCTACTGGTGGAGGTGCGGCGGAAGCAGCAGAAGGCTGTGGTCAGCAAGATGCCCTTTGTGCCCACAAACTATTATACCCTCAAGTGAGGATGGCTTGGGGCCAGGCCTTCTGCTGGAGGGCATTCTACAAGGGGTTAGTCAGGAAGCTAAGGCAGAACACACCAGAGGGTGGGGGACTAGGGTGCAAGGGGCTTGTTGAGGGGAGCCCCACCACATCATCCTGTGCCACTTCAATTTCAAGACCAATTTCTCAGTGATGGACCAGCTCACCCAATGCCCTGTTTGAGCCCATGGCCCCTTGGACCCCACTCTTGCCTGCCAGAGGGCTGTGAGAAGCATCAGTCCTGGCACTTCCGCTCTGCCAGGTGCTGGCTGTGCCGCGAAGGCTCTCCTTTGGGAGGCTAACGCCTGTCCAACCTACCTCACCACAGCTTCTCACACTGCGAAGGGTCATTACCTGGGGCAGCACCAGCCACCTCCTCCAGCTGACTTTCCACAAATGCAAATGGCTGCCTCCCCCTGGGCAGGAATGAGTCACAGAGGGTTGGCCCAGGAGGGCTGTCATGCCTGCATGTGAACTGAGGGCGCATGGACTCACTCTTCCACATTCTCAAGTTGGCCCAGTAGACACCATGCCAGGCTCACCACCTGTTCTGAACCTCAGGGCTGTTGTAAGGCAGACTAGGCTTCGTCCTGGACTTGCCTTACCCTGGGCTGACCTTCGCCCCTGCAGCCCATTACTGGACTCCACTGACTCCTAAAAAACATTAAACAAACTTCCTTCCTTCTTGTTTGCCAGAGTCTAGCTTCATTGCCCTTTGCCCACAGGGTTCCTGGGGTGCCAGCCCAATGCTTGCCTTTCTGGCCTCTGAGACAGGCTTTCAGTGGTTCTCCAAGATTGGGGCAGGTCTGTAAGAACAGGGCAGTACCTGTGTTGGGCACCCAGCACTGCTCCTTGGCAAGGCTGGCAGCAGCTCCCCAACACTGCAATCATTAAATTCTGGGTGCCAAGGGGCAATAGCCCCTGGGGTATTTTCTCTCCAGTTTCCCCTGTGCATGCACACCCTTGTCCTGTCTGAATAACCACACAAGTGATATACTTCCATCTTTAATAAGCTGCATCCTCAGTTGAGCCTGGGAAGGAATGTGAGACCCTGACTCTGTGTGGTGGTGGTGTCAGTGGGTGGACCTGGGCAGCAAAACCATCATCCTGCCAGCCAGAAGGTATCTCTGCAGTAAGTGCCTGTGTAAGGGCTCAGTGTAGTCCTACTTCCAGTGCACCTCTGCCGCAGACGATCTAGGCAAAGGCTGCCAGATGGAAATGTGACATCGAACAGAAGAGCAGGCAGAAGTACAAGGAGGGAGGCAGATCTAGGGCCACACTGCCTTCAGAAACTGGCGCTTGCCATCCATCCCTTTGGAAGTGGCATGCCCACATAGCCTGTGGCTCTACACTCTTAAGGGCGCGGATGGTGCTGGTGGGGAGGAGCTGAGTCCCTGGGTTGTTGGGATGAAGCTCCTGTGGTTCCAGGTCAACGTGGGAAGTGGTGAGGCTGCCCTGCACTAACTGCCTAGAATCTCTCTGAGGGGGCAGGCTACAGACCCACAACCCCATGGGCACTTAAGTGGTGGGGGCAGAGGTAGTACGTCACCCCTGGGGCTCAGCCTCTTTCAGGCACCCAATTTCCCTCCAAGAATTGAGAGGAATGTGAGCATGATGCTCAGGATAAGATAATTTTCATAGTCTGGCTCACACCTGGAGAACTCTGGATGGGCCAAGAAGATGGGTGTTTGTTGCCTCCATGACTGGATGGTGCCAGCTGCCCACTGTCTTATATTTGACTGGCCAAGTAACCACAGAGTATAAGGCTGTGTCCAGGCCAAGATTCCTGGCTCCCTGCCAACAACAGCAAAACCAAATTCAGAAAACCTAGGGCTTAGGGGAAAATGGACTTCCCTTAGAAATCCCAGAGCCAGTCAACCTCAGGCTTCCTCTCAGAGGGGTAAGTCTCTATTGGGACACATCCCAGGGGGACTGGAAGAGGGACAGAAAAAAGCCAAGAGAGAAAATGAACTGCTGGCCTTCCTGGAGGCTTCTCCTGAATTGACCCCTGAGAGACGAGGAGCAGCATTCTCTCCTTAAGGCACCCGGATCAGGGCAGAGGCAAACACTTTACTGGCCCAATGCCTGGGGCTGCTGGAGGAAAGACCAAGGGCAGTGGAGGCCCAACCCCACAAGTACTGAAGTACTCCCTGCCTCCCAAACCTGACCCCCCTGCAGTCATCCCTGGGGTCTGGGTAGCAGCAGAACCCAGTGTGGGAGCCAGCAGACCCGACGATGTCCCTGGAGACCCCTCTGCTGCTTTCCCTTATTCTCTGTGGGTTTTGAGAGGTTCATTTGCAGCTGTTTCCCTAAAAGTGATGGAAAGAAGAGATGGGTTATTTCACGGGCAGCACAACAGTCCCTGAGACTGGCCTCTCTAGCTTTGTCAGAGGGGCTGAGTGGGGCTTACTACAACCTAAACCTCTGCTGGGCTTCAACAGCCCACAGTGGGCCCATCACCTTTCCCCTGCAGATTCGTTTTTCCTCCTTGTGGCACTCCCATCGTCCCCTACTTGCCCGAAAAAACATGGGCAGTGGCAGCCTAGCCACTAGCCTCTCCTAACTAGCCTCTTGCCCTCTCTGTTGGACCCCTTTATATACTTGCCACAAGGCAGGCAGCTAAAAAGGCCAATTAGATTAGGCCATGGTCTAATCATGTTAAGTCTTTTCATAGCTCCCACAAGTCTAGGGCTTTGCAAGTCCCTCCACACCTTCATGATTGAGCTCCACCATTACAGTCTTGTCTATTCTCCAATACCTCACCCTTGGTCTTGTCTCTGGGCCTGTTCTAGTCATTCTCTTTGCCTGGCACACTTTAGCACCCTCTGGTCTGCCTTAAGCTTAAGTGCCCCTCTTGAGAGAAACCTCTGACCATCCTCATCCCTGCAGTGCTGCCCTCTCTTTTAAAATGTCTGGCTTCCCCTGTAAGTAGGGTCTGGGTTGTCCTTGTTCTGTGGCTCCTGCCATGTGCTAGGAGCTCAGAAATTAGCTGAAAGAATGCCCTGATTAATGAGTTCATGTTTTACAGATGAGAAGGCTGACCCTGATGAGGCCAGGCAGTGCACAAAGGACAGGGACTCCTGCCTTTCCAACTCAGGGGCTTGCCATTTCATCTCTGAAACTGTGAATAACACCGTCCACCCCCACAGGCTGCTGAAGAGCAAACTGATAAACTGTTCAGACATCCTTGTCACTTGAAATATGAGCTCTACTTGCAGGCCTTGGAGCTTGCTGCAAAGGCCACTAAGCGGGAGGACTCCTACCCTGAGATCTCCCCTCCCCCCACCCCCAGCATAGCAGTGCCCCCCTGTCTGCCT
Organism: Tonatia bakeri; assembly: GCA_004024845.1. Lineage (NCBI taxonomy): Eukaryota > Metazoa > Chordata > Mammalia > Chiroptera > Phyllostomidae > Tonatia > Tonatia bakeri. Next base: position 52,371 of record PVIA01008078.1, read on the forward strand.
AGCACGGGGTTGAGATGGGAGCAGATTTACTCACCACGAAGGGAAGTGCGTGGAGCCATCAGGTGTGGATCCGTTCTGACCGCCCAGACCTGGGGGCAGGAACACATCCAGAGCTGCAGGGGGCTGGGTTGGGGATCTGAGCAGGCAGTAGCCCAGGTCAGGTAGAGGTTAGTGGTATCTGGTTGAGTCTGACGGGGGACCTAAGCAACTAGTGGTTTTGTCTGATGAGGGTTCAAAAGGAGAATTATAATGTTATGGGTGGACTGGTGAAGTTTGAGTGAGATGGTATGTTGGCATGGGTCAGAGTACAGCTTTAAGTTGCGATACGGTTCTTAGGAGACCAGTGGTGGTCTAAGGGGGTCCTGGGGAGCCCAGTGGTACAGTCCAGTGGGCGTGGGGGCAGCCAGTCCACGGAGGTTGGTGGGGAGCCTCACCTGGGCGGTGATACAGCCCGGTCACCGTGCTCCCGTAGAACCCCCAAGCCAGCTGGATGCCCAGGAGACTTAACACCAACCACAGCAACAGCAGCTTGAAGAGGGTCACGCGCATGTCCTGCGCCTCCCACTCCCGCAGGAACTCGCTACCCAGGGCGCCCAAAGCCCCCAGCACCGTGGCCGGCAGAGTCTGCAAGGACTGCCCAGACCAAGACTCCGCCATGACTGGCCCGCGCCCCACCCGGAGGACTGTCACCGCAGTCCCCGATGCGCAGGCGTCTGGTCTTCCGGGGCTAAGCCCGTTAAGGCGCACGCGTAAACATAGGCAAAACGAGCCTAATTCGCCTGCGCGAAGAGTTGGCAGTTTGGGAGGAGTACTAAAAGTGCGCACGCGCACCCAGCCCCACCCTGCCTGCTTAAAGGATGAGTGACTCGACGATCACAAAATAGCAACCAGGTCTTTTATAGCCCTTGAGTTCCCGTGATGCCTCACGAGGCTGCAACTATTGGTTAAGCGCCTTGCTTTTAGGGCGTGGCCTCTCTCCTGAGCAATCGTGGCGGAGCTGTGAGTTCACGCGCGCGCGCGGGGCCGCGACTGGGGCCAGCTCGAGCCCGCTGGGCAGACGGGGGCGCGCACGTCGCTCCCCGCCCTCCCGCCACCACCCGCCCTCGCTCGCTCGCGCTCCCCGCCCGCTGCCTGCCGCCCGCCGTCCTCCGTCGGTTCTCTCGGTAGTCCGCTGCCGCCTCCTCGGACACCCGCTCTAGTCTCCGAGTTTGCGACTCGCGGACAAGCGTCCTCGGCGCAGAGAGGCCAGAGTCGGAGCCGTCGCTTGAGGTGAGTGAGAGGGTTTCCTCCAGGCGCCGCGGCGCCCCGGGCCCGCCCGCCCGGCACTCTTCCGCCCGCCCGCTTGCCCGCCGCCCCGCCGCGGCCGCGCCCCACCTGCTGCTCTAGGCTGGTCGCCCCTGGACCCTGACCCGGGCCCCGGCTCCTTTCCCCGAAGCGGCGGCCCCGCCCGCTCAGTCCCCGGAAGCGCGCCCCGCGGCCTCCCGCGCCCCTTCCCCCGCCCGGCCAGGCCTGGTGGAGCCCAAGCTGCCCGCCGGCGGTCCCGGGCGCTTCCTCTCTCCTGGCCCGGCAGGGCGGAGGCTCCGGGCCGGGGGGCGCAGCCAGCCGCTGCGAAGCGCGCGTGGCTATCGGAGTTGAAATGGGAAACTCTTTACAACTCCATTTTGGCTTTTACATTTAATGTGAAACGTGAATCACCGATTTATACTGAGTGAAGTCCAGTTATAGTTTGGGTATAATTTTCTTCATGCAGTATTTTTAGAAATTGTGTTAAGTAGAAGATAGTACTGAAACCTTAGGGGTTAGGATTCTTCGATATTGCAAAGGACAAAATTAGCCTTTAGACACTTTTCATGATTTAAGTAATTTAAACTATGTTTTCTCAAAATAGCATTAATTTGCAGTTTTGCTTAGTCTAAGTCACTGCCTTGATTAGGAATCACCTAAACATCTGTCCTTAGTTATCGAATGGACCCAGTTACAAATCGTCTTCATTAAATAGTACTGTTTGCACTCAAATTGATTTGATCAGAATCATGTTTAGTAGTTTATGGTGGAAAATTGTCATTCTTTGAACTTCAGAGTTGGTTCAACTTATGTTTTTTAATGTTCCAGATTTAAAATTTTTACCTCTGTTGGTGACTTGTGTGTATGTGTGTTTGACAGTCTTTTGAGGGAGGTGACTTGCAGGTGTGTAATCAGATTGTATTTCTCCCTGCCGGGCTTGAAAGGGAAAAATAGACTTTAAAAAATTTTTTAAATGTTGTACGTGGTGAGAAATTTTCAACCACTTAGTGCCACACACCCAAATGTGTAATGTGTGTGTGTGAACAGTTGCATGATTGTTACTTACAGACATGGCTAAATTGGTACAAATAATTGTTTTGAGTATTTGGCACAAGTTAACATTGTTCGGACTGAATATACAAGACTAGCTCTTCATTGTAGAGAGTAGCTCATTGAAGGATTTCTTTTGGTAAATTCACTTGAGAGGAGTTCCATTTACTTTTGTAGAGCACTGGTGGTTCTTGGGGACGTAAAATATGTAAGATGGAACTTGCTTTGAGTCAAAGTCTAACCCAGATTTATAGCTTCTGTTCTCAAGGATCTGCAGTGGAGGGAAGAAGAGAGCAGGAATCCACCGACTTTTTCATAGATCCAGAATTGTAGAAGTGAAGGGAGTCTTCAGGATTTATGTGGGCCCAACCTCATTTGTGGATGAGGAAATTGAGTCTCGGAGACAACTACCTCGAGTCATGTGTCTAGCCAGGTGCAGCCACAGTTCTTCTCTGTGAGGCACTCTCCATGTGCTCCCAAACTGCTTGCTACGAATCAGCTAAAATTCAGGACTTAGAGCTTATTCCAGCGTTTTCTCTTTTTATGTATCCTTTTATTACTGCTGATTTTATATGTATTGGGGAAATAGGAAAAATTCATTTTCCAAACAACTTTCAGTTTTTTGGCTAAAGCACTCTCCTCTCTGTAACTGGGTGGTCCTGAAGCAGTTGATTCAAATAGGCAAGTGCATGTACAGGGTCCTTGCCTGACCTAATACTGGCTTTAGGTTTTGGGTCTTTTGAGGGACCAACTTCTTCCACAGGGATCCGAGTCTCCCCTGCTCCAAATCTAACAATTATTAAGTCAGGCAAAGATGTTGTCAGGGAACTCGGGCTCTTTTGACTATTGATTTGAGGTAGGATGGGGAGAAACTACGTATATCATGTAAATAGTTCCTTGTGTGGTAGTGGTTTTGTTGGAGTACTGATTCCTTTCTTGTTGGTTAACTCCTTTTAAAAGTTTATCCTGGTCATATGGGGTTGTAAGTTATTAGGCGAGTGAAAACAGGTAGATCTTCAGGTGTTTCCTGTCTGTGGGGTAGAGTCCAGGCTGTGACAGGAGGAGGAAGTGGGTTGCTACTTTGGGTCTTATTTGTCCTAGAACTGTGAGGTTTATGTTAAGTGAATCAAAAGAAAGACTTATATTTCAAGTTTTAAGAGAACTGATTTGGGCTTGCTGGTCTGTAGACAGCACCTTGGGTTTAATTGCCTTATGGCTACCTACTAGTGATAATGATAAATGGTACACAATTGCTGGATTTTAATCACATATTTGTAGTTTTAAAAGGTCCCTAAGTATTTCATCTTACCTTGCCACTTGGTTTATCCCTTTATTTACTTGGCCAGTGGAACTCAGTTTGTCTGTATGTACCCATTAATGTAACTAAATTTTAAACTTGCGGTGATGTGTCTTAATTATACTGTTCTTTGGGGCCATGCTCACTCTTAAGTACTTGTGAGATTAATAAATTAAAGTTTTCAAAAACAGTTTAAAGTGAGGAATTACTGTAAAATTCTTTAAAGTGTTTCTATTTCAAGTGACTCATTTTTAATCTGTGGGGCTGAAGTAATAAGTGAAGGCCTTGTATACTCATAATTATGGTAGTCATGTGACTGAAAATCAGATAGGCATTGAAGCTCCTCATTCTGCATGTTGGTCTGAGTTTATTGGTGCTTCATCCAGATGATTCTGAATACATTTTTATAGCTAATAATCATCAAAATATGAGCCCTGGCTGGTGTGCAAACTGACAGGTTGCCAGTTCAATTCCTGGTCAGGGCACATGCTTGGGTTGCTGGCCAGGTCCCCAGTTGGGGGCATGCAGGAAACAACTGATTCATTTGATGTTTCTCTCCCTGTCTTTCTCTCTGTTTCCCCTCTAAAAATAAAGTCCTAAAAAACAAACACACACACACACACACACACACACACACAGAAAAACCCCAAGATACACTCTGTTGCAGCCAGTTTGCAGTTTGTACCAAATTGCGCTTGATTTTTTCCCCCATTTTAAAAAAGTTCTAACCTGAGGATATGTTCATTGATTGGGAGGGACATTGATATGAGAAGGAAACATCCATCCATTTCCTCCTGTAGGCACCCCAACAAGGATTGAACCCACAGCTTTTTGGTGTTCAGGATGATGCTCCAACCATCTGAACCACCCTGCCACGGCTTATTTTTTTTTCCTTAAGAGTGTGGGTTAAGTAAATATATTTAAGTATATTTATGATAGTATCTTAATATTCAAGCGAAGAGAAAGAGGAGAACATAAACAGTGGATGACATTGGTTTTACAGTAGAATGAAGAGAAAAGTGGGAGAGAAAATGAAATTAGAGAGGTGGTCAGGGGCCAGATCATGTAGGGCCTTTAGGATGCAGGAAGTTCGTCAGGTTTGTTCTGAGATGAGAAATTAGAATTTTTTTCTCTTAGCAGGCGAGTATTATTGTCTGGTATTAAACAAATAAATGGCTGGAGTCATTCACCAAGAGTAGGGATACATCTGACTTTAAGAAACTAATACTGATCATTTCTGACAAAAATATCAGGATTTCCTAATATTATTTCTTTGACCTATTTTTTTTGAAGCCATTGATTTTTCTGACAGTCACTGTTCAATCTGCGATTTCTTTGTATTGCCTGTATTGAAAATCAAATATAGTTTCATTAAGGAAGTCATTAAAGTGTTCAGGTAGTCTAGGTGGTGGGGATACAGGTGTTCATGGTGAAATTTTTTTAGCTTTGATGTGTATTTGGAAATTTTTATAATAAAAATGTTGGGAAGTTAATTTACATAGGATTTATCTGCTTTTGAAACTGCTTTTAAAAGGGAAACATTAATTTATAATACTCATATAATGTTGATTGTGTACAATATTTTTCAAAAGATTTTATTTATTTATTTCTGGAGAAGGAAAGGGAGGGAGAAGGAGAGGGAGAGAAACATCAATGTGTGATTGCTTCTTGTGCACCTCCTACTGGGGATGTGCCCCGAAATCCAAGCATGTGCCCTGACTGGGAATCGAACCAGTGACCTTTTGGTTCACAGGCCAGCGCCTAATCCACTGAGACACACCAGCCAGGGCTGTTTGTGTACAATATGTTATGTGAACAAGGCCAAGACTTGTATAAGTGTGATAAATTTTATGGTATGTCAGTTAAGAATTAAATTTTTTACTGTTTCTCTCACTTGGATTGTACATTACTTCACGGAAATTTGGGTAAGCCCATTTACATCTTGCACTGTGTTTTTTTCTCATAAAATGTATAATTCCTGACTTATTTATTTTTTAATGTTTTTATAGTGCCTTTCATCTGAGAAGTTCAAGGCACTTTGTAGAACTTCTGCCACACAGGCCGTGGGTCTTGCAGCACATTTGTAAGGTATGTAAATAGAAGCCTTTTCTTTCATTCTCCTGTCCCCATGGAATAGAGATTGTTATTATACATTAATGTAAGTTCTAGGGAATTGTGGGTATATCACTATTAATGATTTTCTTCACCAATCTTAAGATCTCTATCTTATTCCATAGCTTTTCTCTTTGGTCTCATTTTTCTACCTTTCCCTAAGATACTAGTCTAACTTCCTTTTTCTCTTCTATTCTAAGCACTGTTTCTTTAGATGAAGGTATATTTCCTAACCCCTTTCTTAATCTTTAAGGAGGCTGAACTCAACGTATTACACACATACTTCTCTTGTGGACCATTCCTCTCATCCTGTTCCTTCTGTTTTTTCATTTTAAGGTTTAATTTTCTTGATTACATAGTTTGGTCATTTTATAGTTTGTTTATCCACAGCCTGTGCTGTGGGTATATCTAATTATCAATAGAAAATGAGCCAACTAGAGAATGAGGAACAGGGCAGTTCTCCTTACCAGAAGAGTCAGCCGTGGTTCTGGCTTGGGAGGGAGCAGTGTTAACAGCAGGTACCAACAGCCCCTCCAGCAGTTGTTCAGATATCTTAACTGATTACAAATAAGGGAAATAGTTTTTTAATTTAATGGTTACAGTGATGGATGTCCTGGTCTGGTACCATTTTGACCGCCTTTTCTTGTTTTCCTTGGGCTCTGTGGATTCTCATTTGGCAGGGTGGGCTGTGTGACAATGAAGGCATACGATGGTAGAGGTTTGGGTTGGCTTTGAATTCTTTTTGGTATGTGAGGAATGGCCAAGCTAGCTTGTCCTTTTTTCACTGTTCATTCATTTAACAAATAGTTACTGCTGAATAGGTTACCGTACGCCAGGTGCTATTCTGGGACACTGAAGAAGACAAGAAGGTCCATGCCCTCAGGGAGTTTTTTTGTTTTACAATGTATTCCTAAAAACGTGAACATTTGGTATTGTGTTGAATTATGCCATCTACTTTTCTCATTTTATTTATTTTTCTATTTTATCTTAGTTCTGTTTTTGTTTTTTTCTGTTTTTTTTTTCTATCTACTTTTCTAAAATTCACTGACAAGAAAGGGGAAAGCATATCAGCTGTTAACAATCACAAAAACATTAATAACCCTGCTCATAGAAGTTGTATTCCTTTTTTTTCCATTAAGAAAAGAACAACTACGTGTTTATAAGTCTTTTCATTTTTATCTAAAATTTTTTTTAGTATTTTATTTATTTACTTTTAGAGAGGGAAGGGAGAAAGAGAGAGAGAGAGAGTGAGAGAGAGGGAGAAACATCAATGTGCAGTTGCTGGGGCCCGTGGCCTGCAACCCAGGCATGTGCCCTGACTGGGAATTGAACCAGCGATGCTTTGGTTTGCAGCCCGCGCTCAATCCACAGAGCTACGTCAGCCAGGGCTATTTAAAAATTTTTTAAAGTTAATTCTGGCTGACATAGCTCAGTGGATTGAGCCTCGGGCTTGTGAACCAGAGTTGCCAGTTAGATTCCCAGTCAGGGCACGTGCCTGGGTTGCAGGCCAGGTCCCCAGTTGGGGGCATGCAAGAAGCAACCACACACTGATGTTTCTCTCCCTCTTTTTCTCCCTTCCTCTCTCTCTAAAAATAAATAAATAAAATATTTTTAAAAAGTTAATTGTGGTTAAACTACAATATTATATTAGCTTTAGGTGTACAATACAGTAATTTGCCATCTGTATACCTTACAGTGTGCTCACCACACTAAGTCTAGTAATCATATGTCACTGTACAAACTTATCAAAATATTATTGACTATTGACTATATTCCCATTCACCTTTTTCACCCATCCCACCACCCCCTTCCCCTCTGGCACCCATCAGTTTGATCTGTTTCTGTGAATCCGTTTTTGTTTTGTTTGTTCATTTTGGGTTTTTTTAGATTCCACATATAAGTGAAATCATATGGTATTTGTCTTGCTCTGGATTACTTAGCATAAAACACTCCAGGTCCATCCATGTTGTTGCAAATGGCAGGATTTCATTCCTTTTTATTGCTGAGTAATACTGCATTTATATATATACCACATCTTTATTTATCAGTGGACACATAGATAAATACGTCCATAGATATGGCTTCCATGTCTTGGCTGTTATAAATAATGCTGCAGTGAACATAGGGGTGCACAGAGAGTTGTTATCCTAGTTGAGAAGACTGATAATAGATAAGAGATGGGCTTGTCATTTTTTTATGGAATAGCAAAAAGGCTTGAAGGGCTTGAAGCCTAAAGAGCAAGTGGAAGGCATGGAATTGAAATAAAGTCTCATAGGTAAGCAGGGGCCAGATCTTACAGCAACTGGTAATTTAGAATTTTTATTCAGAGTGCACTGGGAAGCCATTAAAGCATTTTTATAATGGAGGAGTGATGTCTGATTTGTTTATATTTTGGGCTATTCCACAGATAATAGACTACAGCAGCAATTTTTAGCCAGTGTACTGCTAGAATTTGTAAAACATGCATTACCTGACTGTTTAGTCAGGGGCACTGACCTTTTTTCCCTTAAATCGTCAAAGGAAAACTATAACACAATAGCTGTCCAGTGTGAATGAATCAAAATTATACTTGTTTTTCTGTCAGATAGGCAAAAAATAAATATATTTTGGTGTGCTGCAGAATTTTAGTAAGTAGTTCGTATGCCATGAAATGAAAATGGTTGAAAATCATTAGACTATATAGGGAGGCAAATATGGAAGCAGAGAGATTTATTGGAGGCTCTTTAAATCTAGTGACAGATGATGGCATTGGTAGGGATAATAATGGAGATGGTGGGACTTACTATATATAGTAAAGACGTGCTGATAGGCTTTGCTGATAATTTGCAAGATGTGGCTGTTTGAAACCCTGATCTGTGGCCAGAGATCAGCCCAGTGCAACTGCTGGGTCTAGGACAACCAGCCGAGCACCAGTGGGTGTGGTACTTTGCTGTTCCTTGAGGCTTGCAATGGCTCCTGTAAGTAGCTTCGAGTAACAACATGAGGGTATTTTGATTGATGGCCTCCCTTATAAGAGGGCAGACTATTTTCAAAGTTGTTTTCTCAGTTGTTCATTTCAACATTATTGCATTAAAAAACTAAAGTTACGCTTTTGATCTGTAGGTTTGCGTAAACCAGAATCTTTACCAGCATTGCTGATGGCCATGTAATTACAAAGGAGTTTACCATAGAAGATATAGATAGATATCTATATATATATCCCTCTCTTTAAGCAGTTTATTTTATTTCCCTGAGCCTCAGAACCTAGGCTTATAGAATGAAGATAACAGCCATTTAATAGGAGTTTTAGATGAAATAATGCCTGAAGGGCACAATGCTTAATGCACATTAGTTTGTTTACTCCCTTAGTAGATAGTCTTGTTCTACCTCTAGTGCCTCCTTCAAGAGTATTTTTATTTCAGGGTATCAGTACATGGTATTTGCGTAATGACTATTTGCTTTCAAAGTGACAAATAAGGATTTTATTAATAGGAAGCTTAAGATTACATGTATTTCTTTACTACCACCTGACCAAATCAGAAAAGCGACATGTTGGGTGTTTCCATTTTCAGTAAATATTAGTGTCAAAGATGGCACCTCTCTAACAAATGGACAGAAAAGTAAATAGTGGGTTGGAGATTTTTTGTTGTTGCTACCTCTTGTCACCAACTTTTATAACTGAAGGGTTCTTGAATGATTTCTAATCCATGTCAACTCATCCACACTCATGTTTTGGAATTGTGGCTGAAGAGTCTTCAATCTTGAAGTCAGAAGCATTTATTTATCTTGTACCAGCTATATGCACCTTTCATTTACCTTTGAGGCTTATTGTTTAGAAATTTTTTCATTCATTAAGTTTTTCAGTTTTCGGAACACTGCATCCTGACCATAGTTCCTACAACAAAACTCCCTAAAACTTAAAGGAAAATGTCCTGAACCACTTTGTCATTTTAATAGGGGTTGGGGTGGATAGTGGGAAGAGAAGAAACTCATGGACTTGACAACAGTGGTGAATTGGGCAGGGCCAGGTGGGGTGGAGGGAGGGGATGGAGGGGATAAATGGTGATGGATGGAGACTTGATTGGGTTGGTGAGCACAGAATACACTGTACTGATGCTGTGTTGTTTAGGTGTGCAACTGAAACCTGTATAACTTTGTTAACCAGTGTCATCTCAATGAATTCACTAAAAGGAGGGAGGAGCAGTCCCCACATAAAAACTGATGGTTTTGCCCTGACTAGTATGTGTGTCCTCCCACAAAGCAAAAAGAGGCATCTCCGATGCCTCTTCCATGGACCACATAGAACAAATGATACATCAGTTTTCTGGTGTACTTTCACATGACCCTATTGCTTGTTATTTAGGTTTCAAGAGTCTAAGGAAATATTTATGGTGGATATTTAATGTAATGATGCAGTTTTTTTGCCACAAAATAATTTTATTATATGGTTAGGCAGTTTTGTTGGAAATACCGTGTTTAGAGTTTTTTTGTGGAAAAGTTTTTTCCTGAATGAAATCTCTTAAGTTTTTCAGTTATTCAGAAGGAAGCTATCTTTTGAAAGTCTTAAGTGCAGTAAAGAAAGGCAATAGAATGTCATAGGTAGGAGCATGGACTCTGAAGAGAGGACAGTTAAGTATTAGTTCTTAAACTTGATAGCTTATGTCTCTGGACAGTAATGTGACTCATTGTAACTCAGTTTCCTCTTCTATAGAATGGGTGACAATGGAGTGCTGTGAGGGTTCAGTGGGAGAGAAAGACTCAGTCCCAGAGCCAGCCATGTAGCCCTGCAACTTTCATTATTCAAGTCACATTTTGGAGTCCCTAATAATCAGACTTCTTTAATATGATTTGGAAGAAGTTGTTTTGTCTGTCTGTTTTTGGTGGAGGAGTAGTGTCCTAAGAATTAAAACGTGGGGAAATACAACAGAGCTCATTACTGGGTCACTGATGCTTAGGAGCAGTGATTCCCAAACTTGATGTCCAATTCGCAAAACTAGAAACACTTTGGGAAGGTTATTGTTGTTTGTTTGTTTGTTTTTTAATCACCTTTATTCAGGTATAATTTGCATACAGTAAATACACCTATTCAAATAACAGCTTGATAAGGGTTTTTGTTTTTAATTTAATTTTTAATTGTTGTTGAAGTACAGTTTTCTGTCTTTCACTCCCATCCCAGTCCACCCACCCAGCCCTCCCCACACAGCTTGGTAAGTTTTAATAAATACATGTACCTGTGTACTTGTCATCCACTCAAGATACAGGACATTTCCTTTGGAAGTTTTAAAGTTTCTATTTTTAACTACTTGTTTTATCTTTAAACATGTGCACTTTATTGTTGGTGGGACTGTCAAATGGTATAACACTGTAGAAAATATTGTGGTGGTTCCTCAAAAAATTAAAAATTGAATTACCATACGATCTAGCAATTCTACTTTTGGGGATCCACTTTGGGGAATATAATACAGTATTGTATTTTGCCATGTATAATGCTCACTTTTTGCCCAAATTTTTTAGGGAAAAATAAGTATGTACATTATACATGGTAGTACTAAATTCTGTATGTATAGAAATATTTTTAATTCTTTTACTTATGCTTATGCATTGAAAGTGTAACTCTAGAAAGCAGTAATGTTATCTATGTGTTCAAAAATAAATGCTAAATTCTTTTATAATACAAAAAACAAGTATTTAATGTAAATTAAAAATTAAAAAGAGTCCTGGCTGGTGTAGCTCAGTGGATTTAGCACTGGCCTGCAAACCAAAAGGTTGTCAGTTCAATTCCCAGTCATAGCACATGCCTGGGTTGCCAGGTCCCCAACTGGGGGCACGTAAGGGGCAACCACACATTGATGTTTCTCTCCCTCTTTTTCTTTCCTTTCTCCACTCTCTAAAAAATAAGTAAAATCTTTTTTAAAAATTTTTTTTAAAGAAAGATTTTTTTCCTGAAAGTTTTGGCCAGAAATGTAGGTGAGCATTATACACAGCAAAGCAGGTATTTCCCAAAGATTAAAAGCTGGATCTCAAAGAAATATTTGTATACCCTTTATAGCATTATTCACAATAGCTAAAATGTGGAAGCAACCCATGTGTTCATCCAGAGGTGAATGCATAAGCAAAATGTGCCATATACATACAATGGAATATTTTTTAACCTCAAAAAGGAATTCTATAGTACAGATAAACCTTGGCACATTATGCTAAGTGTAAAAAAAAGCCAGTTAAAAAAAGATAAACACAGTATAATTCTACTTACATGAGGTACTTAAGAGTTGCCAAAATAGTAAAGATAGAAAGTAAACTGGTGAGGGGGTGGAAATGGGATGTTAATATTTAATGGATATAGAGTTTCGGATTTACAAGATGAAAAGAATTATGGGGATGGATGGCGATGATGGATGCACAGCAGTGTGAATGTACTTAATACCACTGAGGTTTATTCTTAAAAATGGTTAAGATGTTAAGTTTTATGTGTATTTTAACATAATTTAAAAAGGAAAAATGTACTACATTAAGAAAACATATAGTAAGGTTCATAAAAAACGGATATTTGCCCTGTTTGGTGTGGCTCAGTGGATTGAGTGCTGGTCTGCAAACCAAAGGGTCGTCAGTTAGATGCCCAGTCAGGGCATGTGCCTGAGTTGGGGCAGGGCCCCCAGTGGAGGACATGTGAGAGGCAGCCACACATTAATGTTTCTCTCTCTGTCTCTAAAAATAAATAAACATTTTTTATGGATATTCTTCCTATCGCAGAGCTCAGTTCTGTCATAATATTGCTTCCTTTGGGGTTTTAAGAAGAGCAAGAGGGTTGTTAAAGCATAAATATGAAACAGTGCAAAAGGAGTAGAGCATGAAAACGAAGCCTTTCTTGTATCTCAGCTTCCCAAGGCCCTTGCTTCAGAGAAAACCGTGCAACTGTGTTTTATGTATCCTTCTAGAGACAGTGTCTATATGTATAATATACTTTTCCTTTTTTAGATACAGACTTGCTCATCATGCTGTTACACATCTTATTCTTTCCCCTTAACAATAGGTCTTGGTGATTATTTGGCAAGATATTTCAAAGTATACACCGTAGAAGATAGTTTGATGATTTCTCAAATAGTTAAATACAGAATTACTATATGACCCAGCAATTCCACTCATTCCTAGATATAGACCCAAAAGAATTGAAAATAGGTACTCGAACAAATACTTGTACATAAATGGTCATAGCACTAATCCAAAAGGTGGAAACAATCCAAATGTCTATCAGCAGGTGAATGGTTAAAGAGATGTGCTGTATACCATACAAGGGAATATTATTCAGCCATTTAAAAAAGATGAAGCACTGATACATGCTACAACGTGAGTGAACCTTGAAAGCATTATGCTGAGTAAATGAAGCCAGACACAAAGGCCACATATTATATGATCGTGTTTATATGAAATATCTAGAATAGGTAAATTCATAGAGACAGAAAGCAAGTTGGTGGTTGCCAGGTGCTGGGAGACAGTGAAATGGGGGTTGACTGCGTAATGGGTGTGGATTTTCTTTTGTGGTGATGAAAATGTTTTGGAACTGGATAGTGTTGGTGGTGGCACAACACTGCTAATGCACTAAAATATCACTGAAATTGCACACTGTAAAACGGTTAGCTATATTATGTGATCTTCACCTCAGTTAAAAAAAAAGAGAAATTTAAATGAACGTTCAGACCCCACCCTGAAGAGTTTTTAGTATTCTAATTGTGGAGCCTTGAGAGGAATGAGGATGTTTGTGCCAGAATGCATAGTGCCTGGCCGAGCATTGTCATCAGCATTGTCATCACTGAAAAACTCCAACAGGTCATTAGGTACCTCAATGGGGCTACTACCTCTTAGTTTGTTCCTCTTTTGTCGGGGGCAGTGTAGTAGAGAGTTAGGCTGCACAATGTCACATCCTGATTCTGTGCATCCATTTAAGGTTAACCTTGGAATATTGACATTTTGAAGTGGTTGATTGGATGCCCAGAAGGTATGTTCCCTCAGCGGTGTTTCTTGCCCTTCCACCTCCCAAAGAATTTTAAGTCTGAGTGACTCTCAGCTAGCATTATATTGGAGGCTTTGTCACTCTCCTCTGCTTGCCTTTACATGACTTAGGCATGCTGCTCTCGCTCTCCAGGGACCCTTGAACTAGCGTCAGACCTTGGCAACTGCTTGATCAAGATGGTGAAGTAATGGCAGTACCAGGCTCAAGCTCATTATGAACAAATGGACAGATGGTAGTTTGGGCCTTTTTGCCAGAGGTTTTCTATGTAGTCTGTAAACAAAACAAATGGCTTTATGTTTTCAATTTAATTTCCCAAATGTTTAGTGGCGTTTCCTGTGTGCCAGGCACAGTCCTGGGTGTGGGTGAGCCTAGAGTTTCTAAGACAGGTTTCTGCCCACTGCATTGAAACCATTAAAATATAGGGTGGTTTTTTTTGGTCCTCTGGCTTAATAAAACAGTCTGTATCCTGTTCATTTAAGATGTATATTTAACAAAGGGTGAAAACCAGGGGAATGGAGGGTGTTAGGAAAGGATATATTTATAAAAGGGATACATTTTCATTCTGCCAGGTATATTTGAACAAAAATTTGATTGTAGTTTGGTTGTTACTTCTAGGGCTGTTTGGAGAAGAGGCTGCATTTTGACCTTGATTTTCAGCTTTATATTTCCAATAGCTTTACTTAAAGAGGATGCATTGTAGGACAACTTTTAAACTCCTGGGACTCTTGTGTTTAGGGAAAGGCTATATTGGTCTTGCAGAAAAATTGACATCTTAAATGACTGAAGTAGCATCATTGTGTTCTTAATAACTAAAGTTTACTTCTTTAAGCTTTAAAACTTGTTTTCGTAGTGTATGTCTTCTTTTTTCTCTTACAGTATTGGGTCTTCAGCTTCCATGTGTAATGATTGAGGTCTTTCCTCCTAAAGGATTTTTTAGGTCTGTCCTTGGAGGCTGTTGCCCCAGTCTAGGACTTTGGCCTGGCCTGAATGATACTTCCCTCCCTCCTCATTTTACATTTCTGAGCCCAATTAGCAAGGTTTTCTGTTTCCTACCTTTTTGTCAAAAGCTGTACCTCTTTTCATCCAAGCGTGTATTTTTTTGAATTATTGTGCACTGAGCTACTGGCCAGTTAGACTTAAACAGTTGTCTAAGATAAGAAATGAGTTCAGAGGGGGATTCTGGGTTTGTTTTTTAAGATTTTTAAAATTTATTTTAGAGAGGGGGAAGGGAAGGAGAAAGAGAGGGAGAAAGACCAATGTGTGGTGGCCTCTCACACTCCTCCTACTAGGGACCTGGAACACAATCCAGACAGGTGGCCTGACTGGGAATCAAACGGTGACTCGGTTTGCAGGCCTGCCCTCAATCCACTGAGCCACACCAGCCAGGGCTGAGTTTTAACACTCCTTGTTACATATTATTGAAGCTCCAGATTCTTGAATTTTTAAAGCAAAGTATCCTAGGAGGTAGACTGACCACTAGTGTACACAACTGATCTGTTGTAATTTTCCTTTTAAAATCTGTGTGCAGCACTTTGATTAAAGTTTTTTTGCTCCTGGAAATTTATTTTTTCAGATTTATTATTTGAACATTTAACTATTGCGTGATTGTTGGATGGTGGTGAATAAGACAGATACAATTAGCCCTGACCAGTGTGGCTCATTTGGTTGGGGCATGGTCCTGTAATTGAAAGGTTGTGGGTTCAGTTTTGGGTCAGGACACATGCCTAGGTTGCAGGTTCCATCCCTGTCTGGGTGGAAACAGGAGCCAACCAATCAATGGACGTTTCTCTTCCTTTCCTTTCTCTCTCTAGAAGCAGTGAAGAAATGTCCTCAGATAAGGATTAAAAGAACAAAAAAGATACAAATGGAGTTTGTTGGGAAGAACGTTGGAGGGGTGTGATGAGTGGGGAAACTAGAAACTTTAGGTGTTGGGGGTATACCTAAGGGGCCTTACCTAAGTTGGCGGCTCCATGAAGGCCTTAAGAGCAGAGACTTAGCCTTAAGTATGAGGTTTTATCTAAGTGAGTGGGGGAAGGGTGAGGGGTTCATTCTGGACAGAGGGAAGAAGGAAGAAATCATGGGTTAATAACCTGAGTTACAGGATTTATTGTTTTGGCCAAGGGTGGTTGTATATGTTGGGTTTTATGATTTTGCGTTAGTGTTTTGCGATTTAGTTATTTCCTTATCTGCAATATGTCATATTGTACCCAGATTTCATCCAAAATATTTTTTGTACTGCTTGTATTGACACTACTACCTCCCACAGAAATAAACATTGACAAAACCTAGGGTCGGGTGAAAGTTTTGATGTACACTAGGATTATTCTTAATGAAATTCACAGGGTTTTTATGTGTCTCAAAATTGCCTTTTAAATTTTCAAGTTTAGTTTCCAAAAGACTGAACAACTTTTACTTTTTAATAGTCATCTGTACATAATAATTTATAACAACTTACTTGGAGAGAGTAATTAAAAACAAATTTTAATTGGATTACATAATTGAAATATATAGATGTCAACAGGATAAGTCTTATTTACTCAATTTCTAATCTGTGTGTCCAGTATTTAAAGTAATAAATGCTGGGAAAAAGTAAAAATTAAGTCATGTCCAAAGCCATGCTGTAGTAAATTATTTTATTTTATGGTTGTTTGAGAAATGGTAGAAAGCTTGCTGTAATCATCACTGTTTCTCTTGCATAATTAGTCCCTTTGAAGAATTATGAGGTAAAATTATAATTATCTCAAGTGTGTTGAATTAGTCATTTTTAAAGCTGTGATTATTTTATCTGCATGGAAATTTATTCATTATCTTTCCAAAATACTGTAAAGATCTCTATCCAGCAGAGTCAGCCGTTACTCACTCACATTATTTCTGCTTCTGTTTTTGGCATGACAACTGTTTTGTGTTTTCTTATAACGAATGTTTCGCTAATGTCTGTATAATACACTTTTTATAACCTGGTAACACCATTTCAAACATCTTTGATGGCTCCTTATCTACCAAATATAAGCTAAAAATTGTGTGCAGAGGCAGATTTATGTTGAGCCTAAGAAAATAAGTATTGCAAAATGTGTGGGCCCTAAACAAGTTATCAGCATTATTCAGCTAAAAGAAAGGGAAAAAATCCCCTGAAAATTAAAAAAGGTTTTTTGAGACGAAAAATACTATTTAACTAATGTATGTTGTGGAATTCAAATTACTGTCCTGCAGTTTAAGCACACTGAATTCAGTCCCCAATTCACCTAATTTAAAGCCTATTTTGTTTTAATTTCCCAAGAGAAATAGTAGTAGGGGCTCTGTCCACTTGTCTGAGTTAACAGCATGACTGTGAGTGATGGAAAAATCAGACTTGAGGGCACTGGAAAAAGTACTGAGAGGCCCTGTCCAGTGTGGCTTCGTTGGAGCATATCCTGTAAACCGAAAGGTCACAGGTTCCATTCCCGGTCAGGGCACATGCATAGGTTGCAGTATCAGTCCCCAGTCAGGTCATGCAGCCAATCACTGTTTCTCATGTTGATGTTTCTCTGTCTCTTTCTGTTCCCTTCTCTCTCAAATCAATAAGCATGTCCTCCAGTGAGGATTTTTAAAAAATATGTTGAGAGGAACGTGTTTAAGACAAATTGGCAATGTGTTAAGATGTTTATAACCACCATACAGAGAGTTATGAAAATGACAAACTCATTTGGTGTTCAAAACCTCAACTGAACTGATGAGGTTGTTTAGTCTTTATCCTACTTAGTATGAATATTCATTTATTTTACTGAAGAAGTGTTAACCCATTGGGTGTGTTACAGAATGTTTAGAATTTGCACCCTATTACCTTTCTAAAATCTGAAGATTTCTGAATTTAGAAACATCGGGCCCAAAGATTCATGGGCCTTTAGTTCTGGGCAGTAAAAGATAAATGCTACACACACAGTCTTCCGGGGGGAAAGCCCAGCTATTGTTAATATAACAAAAAGGCTTTGTGCAACATCCATGTAACTTGGCAGCCAAGGAAAGTAGACCAGAATGCACATGCGTGAACAGTGACAACTTTACTGTACTAGTCATTGGTGGTAGATGAGCGTGTATATTGTGTGGCTGTCACATTAAAAATGAGCAAGTAGAGCAGTGAATCTGTCAAATTTTGCATTAAGCATGAACATGCCTCCTCAGAAACTATTCTGATGATTCAGAATGCTTTCCGGGACGATGCAATGAGTACAGTGCAAATAAAAGTGTGGCACAAATGCTTCAAAGGTGGTCAAGAACCTCTTGAAAGGGATCCACATTCTGGAAGGCCTGCAACAAGCAGAACACCTGTGAATACTGAACATGGCCAGACAGCAATCAACAAAGATCAGGCACTGGTGGTGCGAGAACTAAAAGCTAATCTGGAGATTCCAAAAACTACTGTGTCTGAGATTTTGATGCAGGATCTTGGCATGAAATGTGTTGAGGCAAAATTTGTGTAGCATCTGCTACCAGAACAGAAGGAACATCGTGCTATAGTTGGGAAAACAGTGTGAGATCCCAAGGTGCCTGCCTCAAAGAGGACTGGGGCTTGCTTCATTGTCCTATGTATAGTGTTTTCGTATCTGTAACAATGCCTTTATTTTTCGTATTACATGGCTGGCTGGATACTTTCTGGACAGAGCATGCACATGTGTTTTAAATGAGAAGGAAGAGGGTGGGATGAAGTATGCATAGGACATGTACTTTGGAAAAATAATTAGTTGCTAGACTGACAAAAGTTTCATTTTGGAAAAAACAACTGGTCTTCAAATTCTGGAATTTGAAGGAGAGGGTTACTAATTTGTCCAAATAAGACCTAAATAATGACAAACATTATTGAACACTGACCCATTTTCAATATAGGTAAGCTCTTTTGTGTAATAGTTTATTTAATTTTCATACCAACCCTACTTAAAAGGTTCCATTGTCCACTCAACAGATAAGGAAGCTGGTTGTAAAGGGACACAAAGCTAGTGAGTGACAGGGCCCAGATTAACTCTCAGATAGTGTAGCTCCTCACCACTGCTGTAAATGGCTTTCTTTTCACTCTTTTGCCACTTACTACTGAAATTAATTTTTAGTAGAACCTTCTACTCTGGCTAGTCTGCATGGGACCTATCCACGTAATGAATATTTCTCGTTTTATTTGAGTAGTCTGTATGGTAGGTGCTGAATGCTCATGAGACATGCCCAGAATGTGACTCAGATTTTGAAAGCCAAATGTGTTTGGTCAAGTAAGGTTAGTGGTAGTGTTTTGGGTGGGGAGTGGGGAGGTGGTTAAGAAACATCTGGAACCCTGGGAACATGTGTCAGTCAGCTGGGCTCTTCCACAATTTGTGGGTGGGGTAGGAAGTGGAGCGCATGTGATTATACCTTCCTCCAACTGCAGTGAATAATCATGATTCTTCACAAGGTAAGATTAACAGTGATAGTGATGCATAATTTTTAGGCTCTTTCTCTTCTGCTTGGGAACACTTACTACAGTGCAAGAGAGGAATGCTGTAGGCTTTAAAAAAACTCTTGGCCTTAAAAAAATGGTTACTAGCTAGATTGGGAAAAGTTTGATTTTAGGAAAAACACTATATTCAGGTAATCTTGAATCTTCTACTTTATGGGAAAAAGTAGTTTGCAATCTTCAGTACTTTAGCTGTTTAATAACAAAGTTATTTTTGATCCCCATAATGAATCTCTTCATCATGTTTCACAATTGCTACTCTCTAAAATATTACAGGACTACTAGTCTTTTTTTAGGCTTTTGCTATATTTAAGGTGATAAGAGCCTTAGTGGGTGTGACTCAGTGGATTGAATGCCAGTCTGCAGACCAAAAGATTGCTGGTTCAGTTCTCACTCAGGGCACATGCCTGGGTTGTGGGCCAGGTTCCCCAGTTGAGGGGCATGCAAGTGCAAGAGGCAGCTGATACACATGTCTCTGGCACATCAATGTTTCTCTTTCTCCTCTCTCTCTATAATCAAGTAAATAAAATCTTTTTTTTTTTAAGTGATAAGAGAGATATTTAGTCTCCCTCCCTTATGTACATATATGAATGTAGCGACTTAGGGAGTTTTATATACAGTAGTTTACTGTTTGTAAATCTTGTTTGAAAAGAAGCAACTTCCTACTTGAAGAATGAGAGGAAGGCCAATCCAGAAAGAAGGGAAGTAATTTAGAGGAAGTAAATTTGAAGACTAATGTCTAATCTTAGTAACTTGAGCTTTTGAAAGTTTCCTTTCAAAGGGTTAGAGAATTAACTCTTTCTTATACAAACACATAACTTCTCTTCAGTACTATTTTTGACCCGTTAGCCATTGTAGGGAATATAGAAATGAAGGTATTAGTAGAAATGAAGAAATAGCTATTTCATTGGAGTTGACAGATAATACTAGGAATTACTTATTTTAAGTGTTTTCCTCCCCGGGTGGTTCAGTTGGAGCATTGTCCTGTGCTCCAAAAGGTTGCGGGTCCAGTCCCCAGTCAGGGCACATACCTAGGTTGCAGGTTGGAGCCCCAGTTAGGGCATGTATGGGAGGCCACCTATCTGTCTCTCTCCTAGATGGTTGTCTCTTCCTCCATTCCCTCCTCCTTCCCTCTCCTTCATCCCTCCCTTTCCTCCATCCCTCCCTCTCTCCATCTTCTCTTCTCCCTCCCTCCCTAAAATCAATAAACATATCCTCAGGTGAGGATTTTTTTTTTTTTTTTTTTTAATTTAAGTGCTTTCCTCTGTTGACTCATTTAATAATTACTTCTATCCTTTCAGGGTAGGAACCATTATTTTCCCCATTGGTACTGATGAGTACATTGCTTCAGAGGCACAAAGGGTTTAAGTAGCTTGCCTTACTTAAACTTCCTGAAGATTGTCAGCTGCTTTGAACCCCAGCATCTGGCTCCAGAGCCTTCTTGCTACCAGTGCAAACAGAGTATCAAATGATATAAGTCTATATAGTTATTTAGGAAACAGCACTGAGTAGACCAAGCACAACAGAAATTCAGAGAGGAAGAAAAATTTGTACTGGAGTAGCAAAAGAGACCTCCCTGGGGAGGGTGTAACACTTAGCTTTAAAGGAGATAAAGTGGAGTCCTGAGTGGGACCAATCAGCCCCTTGGCAGTGTTAAATTGTGCTTGAACAGTCTTGTTTTACCTCCTTGTATGGAAGAGGGGGTGGACAGTGTTGTATAGGGAAGTTGTGTAGGGGAGGGAGGCATACTTAAGCAGACTACAGGAGGTGAGATCCCAAGAGAAATCTTTGCATTTGTACTGCTTTGTCTCTTCCTTTTTACCTAATACATGGATCTTTCCCAGTCAGTGCATTACTCTACTAAATTCTTCTCAAGAGACTTATCCTCATTCTTCACAGTGTCTGGGACAGATGTTACCTTCTGTGAAGCCTTCTGGCAGAATTGCTTGCTTTTCTCTTTTCATACCAGAGAGGATAACCTTCTGATGCAGTATTTAATTGTATTGTTTTCTCTAATTGATTCTTCCAGATAAGATTGCTGTCTAGCTCCTAGAACAGGGAATGACCCATAGAAAACTGTTGGCTTGTGTTAGATTGATTGTAGGGGAGATAGAATTGAGACAGAGCCACTGGACCTGGCGTGGAGATGATTGCCATTGTACTGAGGTAGTAGGTTAGAGTGCTTGGGAGGAGGCCTGAGGAATGGGTGGGAGAACCTGCTAGAACTTATCTTTAAATGACTTGATATTTGCTGTAAATTTTTTCTAGAAAAATCATTTATATGAAATAATGGGTGTATCTTCCTTGGCAGATCCTTATAGCATGCAAAATCTAGAACATCGAATAAGAATTCTGTGTCTGCCAACTAGCCATGGGAGAGTTGTTCAGAGTAGCCCTGGTCAGTAGACTTTCCGTAGAGATGGACATGTTCTGCCGTGGCTGGTATAGCCCAGTGGGTTGAGCACCAGCCTGCAAGCCAAAGGGTTGCCAGTTGGATTTCCGGTTGGGGTACATGCCTGGGTTGCAGGCCAGGTCCCTGGTGGGGGGTGTGCAGGAGGCAACCACACATTGATGTTTCTCTCCCTCTCTTTCTCCTTCCCTTCCCCTCTCTCTAAAAATAAATAAATAAAACATTTTTTAAAAAATGGACATGTTCTATACCTGACTGTCCGATATGAGTCACATGTGGCTGTTGGGCATTGGAAATGTGGCCAGTGTGACCAAGGAGACCTGAATTTTAAAAGTTAAACTAATTAAAATATTAATTAAAAATTGAAACAGTCACATGTAACTGATGAGTGGCTACTGTATTAGGCAGTGAAGCTGATAGTAGGAGTGAATTCAGCCCAAATTTATTTATTCTATCTCTCCATTAATTTTGGAGGGAGAAAAATATTCGTTGTTCCCTTCATTCATTCATTCATTGGTTGATTCTTGTATGTGTTTCCTGACTGGGGATGGGAGCTACAACCTTGGCATATTAGAACAATGCTCTAACCAACTGAGCTGCCCACCAGGGCCAAACTTTGTCTTTTGAGTTTCTGCGTCAAGCAGTGACTCTGCTCCCCTGAATATATCTTTTCACTAATTTAAAATTCCAATTTATGTCTATCATCGAAGTCTTTGGCTTTCTTCCTACTTAGGAAAAATTTATGAGGGAAGTCTTATTTCAGGGTGTTGAATAGGACTTCACAAGTGCTTCTTTTGAAAGGTAGATTGGTCCGGCCAAGATGGAGGCATAGGCAGTCAGTCGCATTGTGCCTCCTCGCGCAACCAAAACTAAGGACAGCAAAAATTGAGAAACAAAAAACAACCAGAACAAAGAGAAATTAACTGAACAGAAGTCGGACTACAGTACATCAAGACCGGTAAGGAGGGGCGGAGTCGGAGGCCTGTGGAGAGGGGTCGTGGGGTTCCGGGGGGAGGAAACTCTGGCTGGCAGACCAGGTGCGCAGGGCGCAGACGGCAGCTGATGGACTGGTGGTGGACCGTGGGCTCGGGAGGCGACTAGCAGACCCAGTGAGAGACTCAAGACAGCTGGCTGTCCGCAGTCACACATTCACACACGGACAAACTAAGCGAAAACGGGCAGCGACACGGACCGCGCGGCCCAGGGACCCAGCGCCGCCGGGTTTCAAAGCTTAAGAGCCCTGACTGGGAGCTGAGGCCGGGAGATTCTCTCAGCCTCACAGGCGACTTCTCGGGGAAACCCACAGAGTCCGAGAAAGTACACAAGCCCACCCACCCGGAAGCCAGCACCAGGGGGGCCCAGTTTGCTTGTGGGAGGCAGCAGGGGGGACCGGAGTCCAAGAGAGAGCGGAGCAGGCGCCATAGTTCCCTCTCAGAACCACACCCACATACAACGTCACAACCCAGCGACTGGGGTGCCCCGCCCTGGTGAACACCTAAGGCTCCGTCGCCCTTATGTAACACCTGCAACCAGACCAAAGGAAAATAAAAAATAAAAAAGATGGCTCAAACAGATTTGAAAGCCCCAGAACCAATTTTTTTAAGTGACCAAGAAATAGCCGAACTATCAGGTGCACAGTTCAAAGCACTGGTGATCAGGAAGCTCACAGAATTGGTTGACTTTGGACATAAATTAGATGAACAAATGCAGGCTACGATAAGAGAAATGAAGGAAAACGCACAGGGAACCAATAGTGAGGGGAAGAAAACTGGGACTCAAATCAATGGAGTGGACCAGAAGGAAGAAAGGAACAACCAAACAGAAAAGAAT
>PVIA01008079.1:0-75838 GCA_004024845.1 Tonatia bakeri
TTGGAACTACAAAGGTGGATCTGCTCTAATTAATCAATAATGACACTCCCGAGAACCCCCTTGTAAATAAAAATGTTGGCAAATTGGAGCTCATTTGTAATGCTGAAAAGAGCTCGCTCGTTTACATTTCACTCTGATGTGGTGGAGTTGGTTGTTTCTGCAATAATGGTGATTGGTGTGCCTGCAGAGTGCTGAACTGTGCCCTGGACCTGCTTGGGATGGGGGTGGGGAAGGACCCATGTGCCGACTCAGAGGCCAGTGGGAGGGAGCTCATGTTTTCAAGGTGGAGCACTTTGGAGTACAGAGAAGACTTACATTGGCCAGGATTCTGGGAAAGGCTCCTCAGAGGAGGGGTGACCTCCCAGGGTCTTGAAGCACAGGTGGGACTCAGGCAGGAGGTAGGAGTGGGTGGAGTTTGTAGTGTGTGTGTGTGTGTGTGTGTGTGTGTGTGTGTGTGTTGGAGGTAAGAAAAGGGATGGAAATGAAGAAAGGATAGTAGAAATCCTGTCATATTCAGGAGACATAAGAAAACTGACTTAGGTGGGGGTAAAGTCTGATGCAGGTGGCTCATAGGAGATGGCTTTGGAGGCCTGGGATGCTCGGAGAGGGTCACTGGTTTTATCCAGTAGTGGGAGGGGCCCAGGAATATCTTAAGGCTCCCGGAAGAACAGACCTGGGTGTTGGAGGAAAACAAGGGAGGGGAGCAGTGGTAGTTGAGTGATTGCAGTGCCCTATGTCGGGCACTGAGGACTTAGGCCTCTTTGGCCATGGACGAAGGGCAAGAGAGCAGCAAGGAGTCCCTTGGCAATGTACAGGAGAACCTGTGGCTGTTTAGGGAGGCTGTGGCTGAGATAGAAAGGAAATTGGCATCACAGGGAGCTAAGCCAAGAATCAGATAAGAGGAAGCTGAGGATCTGCCAAGCCCGGGCCAGGGCAGCCCCTGGGCTCTAGCTGTGGACAGGTCAAGACCAGGATGACTGGGTGCAGTGGACAGTGCAAGCACTTTGGGGTGACAGCAGAAGTGGGCTGGAGTCCTAGCCACCCTGCGGGGCTGAAGGACCGAGGCAAGTCCATGTGCAGTCTGAGCTTTGACTTGCTCATCTCCACAGTGGGGGTCATTGTGGTGGGTTGCAGAGCTGGCTCCAGGGTTAAAGTACACAAAGAGGGTGGAATGTTTAGTGGTGCACCTAATACATGTTAGTAGCTCATCAGCTTTGATTTCCTGATTGTGACTTTCAGGCCCCTGTGATCCAGGGCACTGAGCATTAATTAGTCCTTCCTCCCCCATCGATTCCCTCTTGATCAGTGTCCTGTGTGCCCACCAGAGAGCGTAGCCTCTGCTACGTTTGGGGAGGGAATGCTGCCCGTGTTTGGACTAGTGCAGCCCTCAGGCTGACGCTGTGCTGAGGGATAAGGCACCAGAGCCACGCTAGAAAGAGGCCCCTGCCACTTATAATTTGCCAGCCACCAACCTCCAAACTCTGACCACCTTCCCGTGCTCGTCCTCGGTCCAGGCTTCACCAACGTCCTCAAGATCCTGACCAAGGAGAGCAGCCGGGAGGAGCTGCTGACCTTCATCCAGCACTACGGCTCCCACTACATCGCAGAGGCCCTCTACGGCTCCGAGCTCACCTGCATCATCCACTTCCCCAGCAAGAAGGTGCAGCAGCAGCTGTGGCTGCAGTACCAGAAAGGTAAGCCGGGGGCACTTGCTGGGGGTGGCGACCATGGGGGTTATGGACATAAGACTGCTGGGGAGATAGCCAACTCGTGGCTCTGCAGTGTGTGAACTGTGTGGCCTTAGGCCAGTCCTTGCCTGTCTGTGGGCCTCACTGTCACCGTGGACAGGATGAGGGGCCAAGTGATGGTTTCTGAGTTTCCTCCAGCCAGGGGTTGTCTGAGCCCCAGGGTGGAGGCCTGGACTCCAGAACCCTGACCCTCTGCAGGCTCCTGGTTCCCACTCTCTCTCCTTGAAACCTCTGCCGGGGGGAAGGGCTGTGGGGAGGGGCACCTTCTTCTCTCCAGGCTTGCTGGAAGAACCCAAGAAGAGCCCCAGCTCCTCTGGGAGCGACCGCCGCATGTCCGAGGGGACAGTTTCAAGCCTTTCTCAAGGAGGGGCCTTTATCCTCAGGGTGGTCACCAGATCTTATCTCCCTTGGACTCTCAGCTATGACCAGAACTGGAATCTCCCAAACCAGAAGGAGACCAGTCTGTGACACTCACCTGGGAAAGCCACTCCCCTCCCACCTCAGTTTTTTCTTCCTGTGACATGGGTACATAGGTAGCTATTCTCAGCTACCTCCCATATTAAGGGGATGTGCTGTACGTAATAGCATTTGGAGAAAGATAGAAATATCACCTCTGTGCATTATGTATTTTATTAGGTCCATGTATTCATACCCCCATTTCACAGATGAGAAAATGAGTCACAAATATGCCAAGTCAAGTGCCCATAGGACAAACAACTAATAAATAACAGGATGAGGGCTACTTCCTGTTTTCATTGTTACTGTTATTACCAGTTAGTTTGAAAAAGAAAGAGCCTGGATGGAAGGAAAGGGTGAGGAGTGATGTTAAAAACATCCTTGCACCTTGTTCCTGTGGCTGGACCAGAACTCGTAAAACCACAGAATGTGGAGCCAGAGGGACCTTGCAGGTCTCACTGGGCTCAGCTCTCCAGTGTCACAGTTGGGAAAACCAAGGCCCAGCAGGAGGAGGAAGCTTGCTCAGAGTCAGCCAGCTGCACTCCACCCAGCGGGGCCAGGAGAGCAGGGGCAGGGGTGCTGTACGCTCCCCTGCCTAGCACCTCTTACACTGCCTCTCATCCCCAACTGGGTGGAGCCCTAACCGCCCCCCACCCCCACAGTGGCATCTTCAGAGCCTTCGTGTTGTCCTGCAGGGCCTGCTCCTCCCAGGCGTCGTCCCACCTTCCCTGCCTCCGGTGTGCGCTATGTGGGGCTCGGGGTGGTTTATAGACGCAGGGGACATAATTGAGTTGTCTGGGAATAGCTCTGTTTTATGGCTGTGACAATGACGGTCTTTAAGGAAGTGCATTAAATCAATAGAAGTCTCGTCGTGCCACCCTATAAATAATGTGATACATCATTAAGCAGGGCAATAAGCTTCAGGACTTTGAGGTAATACAATTAGGTTATGTTTATAAAAACCTTCGCTCATTCTGGCCACTGAACTAATTTGCCTCATCCTGCATGCGGGGCCCGGGACACTGCTCCAGTGTGAAATTCCTCCCCATCTCCATCCATAGCTGCCATCTTTTCCACTCCAGAAAAATCTCATTGTCCGTATCGAAGACCATGGTATCTGTTGCATGTAAGATGGGGAAGTGGGAGGGAGAATGCAGCAGCAGCAGCAGCAGCAGCAGCAGCAGCAGCTCAGGCCTCTTCAGGACTCAAAGATCCTTCCTGTTTGCTGCGAACTTGCTGGGTGAACTTGGCCTGGTAGCTTTTCTCTCTGGGACTCGAGGGCAAATGAGCTTTTCTTTCTTTCATTACCCGAGCTCACTCCCAAGAAGAGCACAGGGATTCACTGAGGCCCACGTAAGCCCGCTGTGTGATTCTTCCTCTCTCTGGCCCCACCTGCTGTGGCCACTTAGACAGAACATCAAATGCTATGGTTTGATTATATTTTTTTTAATTTGGGGTTGATGCTGGGGAGTAGGTGGATGAGAAACTGGGGAATGTTTTCTTTTCATTTAAATTATATTTTATTGTCGATGCTATTATAGTTGTCTGAATTTTTCCCCTTTCATCCCCCCCCTCAGGCAATCCCCACACCACTGTCCCTGTCCATGAGTCATGCATATATGTCCACATTTTCAGAGATGCTGGGAATTTTCCCTGGGAGAATTGAAAGACCTCTGGACTCAGATAGAGTCGGTGACCCTTCTCTCTACGGCCACCAAGTAAGGGACATGTGCTAAACGAGGGCCCCCTGGGAACCAGGTCTGAGGAATCTGGGTTCGGAAGCTCATTGCTCTGGGGGCAGAGCTTGTGGGAAGAGCACAGGCAGAGGAGCGGTGCTGACCTGGGGCAGACAGGACTTCGTGTCCCCCGGCTCTTCCAAAATCCCTGCCAAAATCCCTCCCTGCCAGGTATCCTGGGTTGAAGTAGCTTCTAAGTCTCCATTTCCTCCTGTGTTAAAGGAGGGATAGTAATTCCCTAGCATGGCTTTTGGGAGAATGAAATGAGATAATGTAGGTAAGATGCCTGACATAGCGGGTACACAAACAACAGTAGCTTAAATTAAAACAAACAAAAAATAATTGTGGGCATCTGCTGAGGATTGCAGTCCCAGTCCCAGCTCTTATTTCTTCCTGTGAAGTATCTACATCATGAGAAAGGACAATTTTCTCCCTGCAAATTTTCTTTCAATCAGAGAGGGTAGGGGTTCCAGGATTCTTTGAAATCTGTGTTCAGCTCTAAACAGTGGTATCTCCTTGACTGGAAGGCCAAAGAGGAGGTGGAAAGAAGAGACCAAAACAGGGCATGGCTAACAACCACAGACATTTGCACAGTACTTTACAGTTTATCATCATTAATCTGTCAGTTCCCTGCAGACCTCTGCCAGGTGCTGGGGTACCACAGTAGACAAGATGTGAGCACTGTCCCCATGCTGTTCATTACCAGCCTGTTTGAGCCTTCCAACAGTGCATCATTCTGTTAAAGACTCTTTGTAACCCACTGATAGCTAGAAAGGGGGACAGGCTGGCACGTGTAGGGAACACAGTCACTATCGTGTGGGGGTTCTTAGTTTTTGATTTATGTGCTAATTCTGATGAATCAGGGTGGCTTGTCTAGACCACCCTGTAGAGGTAATTGGGATCATTGAGAAAGCTGTGATTGATTAGCACTGTCTGCTTTAGAAAGCAGGAATAGTGGTTCATACACTGTATTGTTTTTCCTGTAATAGAACAAAATGAAAGCTAGAACAACAGGCCCACCTTCTGACACTGACTCCAGAGGGGCCCTGGGCATGCCAAAGAGGACTAGAAAGACCCAGGCAGTAAGGCGGGGCTCTCTACTATCAACTGGCATCCGGAGCATCTGGTTAGTCTGGGCAGGAGCACTGGATGGGTCAGTTAGAGGGTATCTGGCAGACACTAAGAAGAGCTGGGTCCCAGAAGGCAACTTGATGAGTGTGGAGGCTGTTCCACCTGTCGGGTCCCTTTAACATCCCCTCTGCTTCAGGGTGTACCCCCGAGGACCATGTGAAGTTTTGAGCCTCTTGCCCCCGCTTAATAGTTTTACTACATGCTTTTGTGTTCTGGATAGACCTATATTTTGAAAAGTTACCTTTCTCCCAATCAGGGCTTCATTTCACTCTTTGACTTGAGAGTCACATGCTCTCCCTACCTGTGATCTTGATACATGGATCCTAGATCATGATTAAAGACTCTTTGTACAAAGTTAGCCTTCCTCTGGCTCCCTTGAATAGACTTCCTCATTTGGGTAAAGTGCAGGTTTTGTGGTCAGATGGATCTTGGTTCAAATCACCATTCTACCTCTTAGCAGTCATGTGATCTTGGGAAAACTGATCGACTAAGATCAATTGCCCCATATGCAAAATACAGGATCCAATGAGTGAATAGACAGATCAATGATGGATTAATATAGCACTGAGCAGGGCACCTAACTTATCTCGATTCAACCCATTTGTTCCACAAGTAGTTGCCACATCCACTCAGGAAACCATGTTCCCAGGAGTGTGTGTGTGTGTGTGTGTGTGTGTGTGTACATGTGTGTGTGTTGGGTTAGGGGAAGCTCAAGGCCGCTGATTTACCCCCATTTCTTGTTGCTTGACTCAGGACCAAGGACAGGGGCAGATTGGCAGAGGGTTGGGAGGGGCCTAGGTGAGTTCACCTGCAGAGAGGGGCCCGTAGAGAGGGATGGAGTTGTGAAGCTTTGCTAGGGCGATGTCAGAGGGCTTTGTGATCTGCACGTGTGTCATCCCCTGTCATCCTCTCTTCTGGGTGGATAGTGATGGAGGCAGAAACTACTAGTCTGATAGGTTTCCTGAACTTTTAGTTGCCTATCTTTTTCATGAAGAAATTGAATATGGAAAGTGAGGGATATGTGTCTGTGAAGGAATTGTTTATTCTGGGGTGTGTGTGTGTGTGTGTGTGTGTGTGTGATAGAGAGAAATAGAGAGACAGAAATAGAGAGGGACAGACAAACGGAAACAGAGACAGAGAGAGATGGAATGAGGAAGGGAGGAAGAAACAGAAAAACAAAGAGACAAATGACATGAACACAGGGAAATGCACAAAGAGAAATGGAGAGACAAAGAACATGGTAAAGAGAAAATGTATGCAATTAATACGCCTTTTTCAAGTTTAGAGACGTGGTGATCCTGTGAAGGGACACTCTCCATGTGAAGGCTGCACTGCTCTTGAGTTTAGATTGGGAGAGGCCGTAGTATAGGACGGTCCCCTGAGATAAATGCCTATTGCCACCTTTAAAAGATGTTTTATCTCTATTATAATTTCCAAAAACTGTCCAAGAGAATGAATTTCTGTATTTCCATTTGCATTACAATGTACTTTTGAATGTCAGCTGCAACATTTCTAGACTACTCTTTAAAGGAATTTTGGCAGTTTAAAAGGCAGACAGAGGGGTGGGGTGGGGAGAGGAGAAAGGGAGAAGGGAAAAATGTAGTCAAATGTCACCTCCTTTTGTGAGGACAGGTGTGGCCAAGGGGGCTGATGTGAGCCAGAGAGCTCTCCTGGGCATTCATTTTCCCGAGGGAACTTGCTTCAAAGACAGCAACCAGACATGAAAGGAGTGGGTCTGGAGCTGAGCCCTGCATGGGTGCTGATTTATTTCCCCAGGGACTTCACCACCCAGGGGCAGTCTTCAAATCCTATGTGTTTGACCTTTCATTACCATTTGATGGAGTTGACTACTTCCAGCTTGAGGCATGGTACAGGTTTGCTCTGTGGTTCCCAATTGCTCGCCTCCGCTCCTGCCTGTTCCTTCTCTGTCTCCTTTGCAGCTTCATCCTCCTCCAGCAAACAGGGTGGTTCCATAGGCCCCATCCTTGAGGCCCCTCCTCATGGACTGCATTCTCTCTGTGGGGCATCTCAGCCATGCTCTCTTGTTATTGTCCCTACCCACATGACTCCCATTTCTCACCTCTGCCTCCCAGCTGTCTTCTGATATTTGCCATCATGCCAGCTCCCCTGCCTGCCCACCTCAACTCTGCCCCATACTGTGTAGTCCCTTCCCAGTGTTCTTGTGAAAAGCAACTTCCTGCTCAAAGGCAGAACCAGACAAGAACCAGACACCTGGGAACTTAGGACTGCTTCTCAACATCTCCTTCTCCCTCACTCCTGCCACTTGCAAACCATCCTGAGTCTTCTCAGTTTTAATTCCCCAATGGCTCTGGAAGGTGCCTACTTCTTTCCACCCAGCTGCTGCCACCCTGTCCCAAGCTAACTTCATGTCTTGCCTGGAGTCCAGTGCTGGCCTCCTACTGGTCTCCCTGCATCCACTCTTGTCCCCCATCAGCCCAAACCACACAATAGACTTGGGATCAGCCAGGGTTCTCCCGTGAGACAGAACCAAAGGATGGGTAGGTAGGTAGATAGGTAGATAGATAGTATATAAAATATTGAGATATAGCATATATAAGGTGTATTTGTATATATGACTTATGTATAAAATGTATATATTATACATATATATTTGGCTCTGTATGTATATGGAGACAGAGGGAGATCTATTATGAGGAATTGGCTGGTGTGATTATGAAGACTGAGAAGTTCTAAGCCAAGATCTGCTCAGCCGACTGGAGACCCAAGGGAGCCCATGGAATAAGTTCCAGTTACAAAGCTGGCAGCTAGAGACCGAATGACCATTGTTTCAGTTCAAGTCCAAAGGAAAGGAAAGACTGATGTCCCAGCTTCACACAGTCAGGCAGAAGGAGCTCCTTCTTATTCCCAGGAGGGTGGCCTTGTTGTTCTATCCAGGCCTTCAACTGATCTGATGAGGCTCACCCACATTGGGGTGACTTCATTCAGTCTACTGATGATCTTGTCTAGAACACCCCTTACAGGTACACCCAGAATAATGCTTGACTACTGTCTGGACATTCCATGGTCCAGTCAAGTTCACACATGAAAGCAACTCTCACAGGATGTCTGTAAAACATGATGGCATGTTCCATCATGCCACTCCTTGGGTGGAAACTCCAGGGTGCCTTGTCATTTCCCTTGAGGCTGACTTCCAAACCCCTCCCCATGGCCCTCTCAGAGCTGTGGTGTCCCCAGCGATTCCTCTCCAGCCCCACCTGCCCTCACACTATCTGCCTTCCAGTCACACTGAGCCTCACAGCCCTTAACGAGAACATGGGTCAGAGATCTCAGCCTGGCTGCGTTTGTCTATGCAAAGCCCCAGGGTGGTGAGTGTGGGGGGGTAGCCCTCCCCTGACGCCTCCACTCCTGGTAGGTGCTTGTAGGGTCACCCTAGCTCTGGGGCAGTGTTTTTCGTGCAAAGGGCAGAGATTCCAGGGGTTAATTGTGAGCTGGACACTCCAGCCTGCAGCGCACCAGAGGACAGAGCCGACTTATTTCTCCTCAGAACTATGCAAAAAGACCGTACAGGATGTGGTTCGTTTAACACAAATAGGCCCATGAGAGTGTCATTTCTGCCAGATGAAATTACCAAAAAAAGCATTTGTTCTCCGGTTTAGATTGAGTCCATCTGGAACGGAACACCCTCGTCTTTTTCCTATTGGTGCGTACCAAGAATAATAATCCTTCGTGTGTGCTCAGCGCATTGCCTCTCACAAGGCACTTCCATGTTCATTAGTTCATCCCATTTCTTCCTTATAACAGGCCTGCGGGTAGGCATTCTTGTCTGCATCTCACACTTGCGGAAACTGAGGCTCAGAATGGTAAGAGGAGTTGTGGGTGTTTACCTGGGGAACTTGGCAGAGCAGGGATTTGAATCCAGGTTGTCTTAATCACAAAGACCATGTTTGTCCAACAGTACACCACAGCAGACTCAGGGAACCCTTTAGAAGTTGGCATCCAGCCCAAGGGAACTGTCCACACTTCCGAGGAAAGACTCAGAGTTTTAGACCCTCAGCTTGGACAGGGGTTGAGATACTCTCTTTGCTCATGGGTACCCCTCAGCACAACTTGCTTCTCTGTCCTAACTTTGGGGCAGCATTGCGAGGGAAAGTGAAATCTTAATGTGGCAGAGCTGGAAGAGGCCTCAGCAGTCATCAGGCAGGCCTGAGCTCCTCTTTCTGTGCCAGACATGATCAAATGATAGTGACGGCCTGAAACGCGACATTGACAGAGGTTCCAGGTCAGGACCAAGCTTGGGGGAAAGAATGCAGAGGCCACGTAGCTATGTCTCTTCTGGGTGTGAGAGCAAGAAATAGTGACTCATGGGTAAGGTGTTTCCCACCCCCATCTAGGCTAGACATTCCCCTTCTACAGATGGGAATGTTGAGGTCTGTTTCAGTAATCAATTAGAATCTGCATTCATTTGCAAAGGAGGAAACTTAATCACTAGCTCCAAGCAAGGTTTGGTCTTCCCCCTCCTGAAAACTCAGAGCAAATGCAGGCTCCAGGTTGCCAAAGCCCCCCACGTTCTCACAGATGGCAGAGCTGTGGATGGTCAGACTGCCCATTTTCCTGTTTCCAGGCGCACGCACACACACACACACACACACACACACACACACACACAGCGGACCCTTGAACATAACAGGTTCAGACTGTGTGTTTAAACACCACAGGTTCATTTTACGTGGATTTTTTTTCAGTAAATACTATGAATGTATTTTTTCTTCCTAATGATTTTAACAACATTTTCTTTATTCTAGTTTACTTTATTGTAAGAATACAGTATATTCCACATGCATACAAATATTATTATACACACAAAATATGTGTTAAGTGACTGTTATGTTATCAGTTAGGCTTCGGGTCAACAAAGCTATAAGCAGTTACATTTGCAGGGAGTCAAAGTCATGCACACACACACATTCGGTGCCCTTAATCGCTGGATTGCTCAAGGGCCAACTGCACATCGTTACTGAAGCAATGGGGACCGTCCCCATGGTCCTTTTACTTAGGGGGAGTGAGGAGAGATGGCCATTTTGTAGACGAATGACCCTGATTCCACTTAGGCTGGCCTGGACCACACTTGTTCCCCCGTCACAGTCCCATTCCCGGAGGCGATGCAGAGCCTGAGGGAGCAGGATTGTCAGACCCTTCAGTTTTGCACTAACAATGTGCACTTTCTCTGGAGATGAATGCAGAGCTTTTGTTCTCTTTTGATCTCTCTCTGCCCCTGAGTGAGAACACGGTGGTCTGCAGGGAGCAGGGGGACACACATGGAAGCTCTTGCCTTCCCCAGCTCTTTATCTGCGGGCAAACCGACCAGCCTGAGAGCAGCCTCACTCCTCTCACTGCAGGGGTGTTTTCCCTGTCCCTCTGCCTCTCCTGGCCTCCTGAACCCCTCCTCACCATCTGTCGTTCCACAACAGGGCTTCAAGCCCCCATGTATGTCAGGCCGTGTAGCCGGTGCTGAGGATGCTAAGGTGAGTGAGATCCACTCTCTGCTCTCAAGGAGCTCAGTCAAATGGGAGAGGTTTTCAACAGAGGACAGTCAGATATGAGCCTTTCGATAAATGCTGTGATGTAAGAGGCAAATGTAGGGTGTGTGCCTGTATGTGAAGGGTCAGAAGTGGAGGAGAGAAGGCTGGGAGATGGGACCCAGCCCACCTAGAGTGGGCTGGGGATTTCCCTGGAGGAGACATTAGTCCAAGCAGAGGCCCCTCCTGGTGGGGGCATTTGCCAACTGGAGATCTGGCAGGGCTTCTGGGGGACAAGATGCAAAGCTGGATGTGTGGGAAAGCTTGGTGAATGCAGCCCTCTCAGACCTTTGGGAGCAACGTGCCTGAATGCCCTCAGGTGCCCCTGAGGGATGCTGCTGTCCTCCGTGTTAGAACTCTGCTTGTCTTCGAGCCTTTGTCTCCCAGGTACTTAGAGAGACTGCCATTGTCTCTGTCCAGGACTGAGAGCTCAGGAACAGGATCTCCAAACACCTGAAATAGTGAAAACCAGGGGCCGGATTGGGAGGGGAATAGTTGAAAAGACACCTGGACCTTCCAGGGCTGTTATGAAGGAGATAGGAGGTCCTGTGATTAACTGATAGGAGCTCAACACAAGTCAGCCTTTGTTGCCTGCTCCTCACCAAAGGCCCACCTTTCAACGTGTAACAAGCCACAAACCAGCTGTGTGTGAGTCATCTGTCCCATTTGCCAAGTGTGTGACTTAAGCTTAACTGAGCATCAATTTGCTCATCTTTAAATGGGTATACTAATGCTTGCCTCACAGTCTTCTTATGAGAATTAAACGAAACAATATTTCTGAAGTGATTATCATGACATCTGGCACATAAGCAATGCTCAGGAAATGCTACCTGTTATTGTTATCAGTTATTATGAAATGCTCTTAAGTCAGTGATGATTATTATTACTATCACTTTTCCAAAACAAAAAGCCTAATGATGTAGCACTTGCCAATCCTCAGTACAGTGGGCTAAGATATAAGGCCTCTTCCCTCCAGAACTGCAACCATGGCTGTTTCTCCCTGGCTAACCTGCCTGTTTGTGAACTGAGTCCCGCCTGCACCCAGAGATGGGGGTGTAAGTCAAAGTCCTTAGAAAGCACAGCCTGCAGTCCAGTGGTGGGGCCAGGAGAGCACATCTGCACAGCTGAATCCCAAGCCTGTGCTCTGGTCAAGAAGAACGTGCATGGGGGGTGTGTGTGTGTGTATGTGTGTGTGTGTGAGAGAGAGAGAGAGAGTGTTGAGGGAGGGGTAAAAGGAGAAGCAATAGTGACTGACTTATATTGAGTTCCTACTATGGGCCAACTAATCACATGACCCCAGTTGTCCTCATAGCAACCCTATGAGGCCAAGAGAATTATTCCCAGCTTCCAAATGAAGAGAAGTCATCTGCTCAGGGCCACATGGCTGGTGATGGGCAGAGGCAGGATTCCGCCCTAGGACTGTCTGACTCTGAAGTCCAGATGCCCTCCTGGTGCCTTGTGACAGCACGCTGTGCACTGGGAACTGCCACATGCCGGGAGGCACCCTGGGTGCTTCTTCTGCACCATCTTATCTGATGCTCACAACATCCCTCCCACCTGGTCTCTGATGCCTAGGAAGCTGAGACTCAGGATGGGGTAGGATATATAATTCAAAGGCATGGCTAGCCAAAGATATTCTTTCCTGCCTTCTCTTTCTTCCATCTTTTCTTCCTCCAGTTCTCTCCCCATCCACATTTTGATATTACTTACCCACAGTGGGCACTCCAGAAAGAGCTCTCTCTGAGAGGCACTTCTCTTTCCCCTGAACGGATCGCGAGTCCTTGTTCGGGAAGAGTGAAGAGGCAGGCAGATCAGCATGACTCCAGCCTGTGCGATGTGGGCCAGCTGGCTCCAGATCCTCGTTTCCCAGCAACACTGTGGCTGTGGGTCAGGGTGCAGGCTCTGAGCCAGGCCTTGGTATTGTCTTGACCACTGATCCATTGGGATGGAGCTGGCCTTGACCGACTTCATCTGACACACCAGTCCTAGACCCCAGGGGTTTCTCCTTAGGGTCCTTGGGGGTCTGTCCTTCCCTTTTCTCCCATTCCACAGGTGCCCAGGGAGATGGGAGGCTCCTTTTGGAGATCTTGGTTCAAGAAGTCCCTAAGGTCTAGGACACCAGAATCATTGAAACTGACAACTGGAAAGATCCTTAATTTACTACATCTATTAATATAGTAGCGAAATAGGGCTCCAGGGAGAATAAGCAATTTACTCAAAGAAAGCTTATTTTATAGTGAAAGGATTAGAACTCAAATGAACTCCCTCTCTTCCCTCCCTGTCCAAGAAAATGTGTTGAAAGGCTATTTGAAAGCATGGGTCCAAAGGTATCTCTTTTTTGTTTGTAACAGTTTTACTGAGATATTGTCCACACCACACAATCAAAGATATCCTTTTGAGCTTGTCTTCCAGGGGTGACTTTGCACCAACACAAAAATTTGATTGAGTTTTCCAGAAGGGAACGCATCACTTAATCATTTTATAGATGAGAAAACTCTCTGAGGAAAATGCCGTCTGAGGGATGCGCTCCTCCCACCTTCCACCCACATCCCGTGTTGTGTTGCAGCCACAGTCAGTGGTTCCGGGAGGCGGCTGGTGGGAGGAGCAGGAGGTGGCATAACCAGCTGGTGCAAAATGTGACGAAAAGTGTTCATCTGTATCAGCGTATGAGCTCCGCTGACCCCTGCCCTGGTCTGAGCCGGCAACGATGTTAGTGCCTGCTTATGTTTTGGGTGCTGTGCTGGGTGTCGTAGATGCAACACTGAACTAAATGTCACGAGGCCTTCACAGAGCTCAGCCGAGTCTTGGAGAGAGATGGGTAATGAGGATATCACAATGCAATGTGTAAATGCTAGAAGGAAGAAACCCAAAGTGTGATGGGGCCACCTGACTTGAACTGTGTGGTGGGTCAGGAAGGTCACCCCAGAAAACCTAGAGGAGTTTAGATTTGGTAGACAAGAGGTGAAAAGAGAGAGGGAAAGTGATTCTGGTAGCAGGAAAAGTGTGTGCAGTGAGTCCTAAGATGAGGGAGGGAAATGTGGATTGCGCAGATCGCCAGAGAGGGAGGAAGCAGTGATGAGAGAAACCTAGAAAGATGGTTTGCCAGGAACCAAATCCCACTGATGTGTGGACCACGCTGAGAAATGTGTCCTTTTACCAGGAGCAGTTTCAGGCCACTTAAAGGTTTTATGTATTATTACTGCTTGCATTTTAGAATTTGACTCTGTCTGGTGTGTGACAGGCCTTGATTTGGGAAGGGAGGAAGTGTATACGGGATGCTAGATTAGGGCTGGGAAGATGAGTTAAGAAGTGGTAGTGGTGTTTCAGGAGAACAAAAAGCAGCTTATATTTTAATTGTGAGGACAAAGAAAAGAATAAATGCACGTGAAAAAATATTAAGTTGCTAGTTTGATGGGAAGTCTATGATTGCATGATGGGAGGTGAGAGGTGAGAGAAATGATTGGATGTGGGGACAGGGTTTCCGGCTTACGTGCCTGAGCCGATGCTGCTGTTCCTTTAAGTGGAACAAAAGAAGAACAGCAGGTATTGAGAGTCCAGTTCAGTTTTAAATATGCGGAGTGTAAGGCCTCTACGGGATATCTTCACGTAACACACCGGCTGACAATTGGCACATTACTTGGCCATATAAAGCAAGCAGTTGCATACATACACACACATACACACACACACACACACACACACACACACACACTCCGCAGGTTTGGGACCTGGCTGTGTAGATAATTGAAGTCGTAGGAGAAAACAGTTATCTCCAGAATAAAAATAAAGTTCTCCTTTCACAACTCTATCCTCAGGGAGCTACTTCTCTCCTGCCACGCCCGCTATTGTTTCTGAGGTTTTATTTAGAGAGGCATTAAGGTCATTCAGAGTCTGCCCCTACGGCTCCGTTGGGGCCAGCTTTTACTTGAGTAAAATGCTATGGGACAGTGCAGAATAGTCCCTGTGCATACAAGTAGGCTGGAATTAATACTCCCCGTTTCACCGAGGAGAAAAACGGGCCTATTTGGCCACAGTCTCCGGAGCAGGAGGGAGTAATGGGGACTTGCAGGGTTTTTGCTCTATCATTTGTTCCTTTCATTCAGCTGGCAATTCATCAGCCTTCTGTGGAGGGTCCAGGGCCTCTGCGCCCACGTGTGGGCGTCTTCCTTCCAGTGTGTCAATCACTGGAAGCCAGTTTCCTTCTCCCAGATCCAGCCCCCAGTCTTGGGTCGGGGGAGGTGCGGTGCATGCCTGCTCCCTGTGCCCTTCGAGCCATGCTGTTTTTAATTTAACTTTATTTCTAACACTTTCACAGAATCATTAAATCTGTCAAACATGTTTCAGATCCTTGAGCCTGAGAGATGTATTATTCTTCTTAAGTGTAAATATTAAATGCCATTTCATAAAAACGCATGGTTTTATTCATGAGGTTGCTCAGAAATGAAATTCACAGTTTTCATTTATCACATTATGATGTTGTTTTCGATGTTTAACTCTGAACGGTTGTTGTCACTGACGTCGTGAGCTGGGCCCCCATCTAACATGTGGCTCAGATGATGAAACTGATGATGCCACATGCATCAAGAGGATATGAAAGGATGTATCACTGTCATAATGAAGTTTTCCGGGGAGGGTAGAGGTCCAAGGAGGGCTGGAGAGACAGGGAGAGGAGCCTGGCTTGGGTTTTATGGAATGGCTGGGAGACGGAGTGGGGCTGGGGTGGGCCCCCACTTGCTGGCTGGCTGGGGCTTGCATGGTTTGAACCTCTGTCTCAGGCATCACAGGTGAGAGCGCCTAGGCTTTCTTATCAGCTTGCCAGGATGCGGGGCTGCAGCAGGGCGAGTAGTGGGCTTGAAAGCCGTGAGTAGGCATACGTCAACAATGGAGCCAGAATCTCTATTACAGTTCACCCTGAATGTTCGATCACTGAGACATGCCAGGTCTCATTTGATTGGACTTGAACTTGTTTAAGTAAGCTAGGGTGTCACTCGATGAGGCCTGCAGCCTGAGGGTGGTAAGGCGTGGAAGGTCCCCTCAGCTGTATGAGAGCCCAGTGTTGTGTATTTTGAGGAGTGAAATGCTGCTCTGGTCACTGTCAGTGATGTCTGAGAGGAACAAGGTGTGTATTCACGCAGCTTTCCACTGAGGAGCTGCTATGTGTGGAGACAGGTGTCACCTTAATTGATGTTTCTGGTGTCTGTGAGACAAGAGGTTCCCAGAGCTCTTCACCCCACAGCAGCAGCCGTGGTTGGGGAATAGTTGCTGCCATCGACTAGACCAGTAAGCAGGTCACTGGTGATGGCCCAAGAGCACGTGGGATGTGCCGAGTGGCTGACTGTTGCCCAGAGCATCCAGCGTGACATTCGCCCCAGGGTGCTGCTGACTCGTGGGCCCTGTCCCATTCTCAGCAACGTCCTAGTCAAGGACCGCCAAGCAGCAGCT
Organism: Tonatia bakeri; assembly: GCA_004024845.1. NCBI lineage: Eukaryota > Metazoa > Chordata > Mammalia > Chiroptera > Phyllostomidae > Tonatia > Tonatia bakeri. The sequence goes on from PVIA01008079.1 coordinate 16,072, forward strand.
CTCCAGCAAACGCCATCACATACGGTGGTGACACCACCTCTGAAGTATATAAACTCCCCTTGTTCACATGGTTGATTGAAAGGGACTCCCCAGATAGCCAAGAAACCTGGGAAAGGAGGCAGTCTTCGCAAGCACTGTGGCATCTGGCAAAGGGCCGAGGGTGGGGAAACATTCCCTCTTACAGACGGGAGATGCCACAGGGCCTGGATTTGGCTCTTTCTGGCAGTAGGAAGGCCTCAGTGGCTGCGCTGAGTGTTCAGGGTGCGGCTTCCATGATCCAAGGCATAATAGGTAGCTGGGTACGTCAGCCCAGTATGTGGCCAGCAGTTACATGCTAATGGTGTGCATGTAGCATGGAGCTGAGGAGTACAGTTCCTTGTCCCAGAAGCCCATGGGCAAATAATGGCTCTCGTGTGTGGCCCAGAGACCCCAGGAGGCACGAGAGGACATTGCTAAAGACTGCAGCGAAGGAGTTTCCAGGTGGCTCTAATTAGAGCATCTGCTGCATTGCAGTTTGGGCAGATTCTAGAGCCTTCCTTCTCTTGCACAGGATCCCAGTCAGGTTGGGTCACTTGGTGAGTAACAACATGCATGGACTTCAAGTTTATTAAAGAAATATGTTGTCACCAGAGCCCAGAAAGCCTAAGAGGAGCTGGGCTTGTTTTAACATCGAAGATGCTGATTTTTGACAATCATGGATGGAATGGTCCTCCACTAAATGTTTACAAATTCCACCAAGGTGGCAGGGCCTTGTACTCTGTGTGCGGCAATGGCCCATCCCTTTCTGAGCTCTTTTGTGAGTGTATGTCCTCAATGAGTGTGTCAGACAAATCTGTGTGGGAGGGATGTGACGGACGTGATGTCCTTGCTTTGCCCCCAGAGGAGCTGGACGCGGGTGAGAGCTTGTCTGTGAAGACTGTGTGTGAAGGCGACGGTTGAGGTGCTCACGGGTAGCCAGGGCAAAGGGCACTGTGTGCCTTTGAAGAGAAAGGCACACTGTGGCGGAGAGGCTGGTGAACTAGGAATGATTATAACACATTAGCTACGTCTGTGACTGCAAAGTCTTGACCAGTTGTTGATGGGCTGGAATTAGTACTTTCAATATTAGGTATGGGGGCCTTCATGGGTGGGACCTCTGCTTTAAAAGCTTGCAGTATCCATCATGAGACGTCATTCATTCTCCCCTGGGTTAAGCATAGGATAAATTGGACTATGAAATGATAAAACGGAGGGGAAAAGCACTTTTTTCCTAACTAGGTCTTTTATACGGGTTTCAAACCTCAAAGGCCCTTGTTAAGCTGGGCCATATTAAGCTCGTTAAGCAATGGGAGGAGAAGGTCCATGTGGTCCCATTCTGGCAAGCCAATTGTGACAGAAACTTAATTGGACTTTAACTTATTACTGACTGGGTCAGAGCATCCATGCCCACTCTGGGGTATTTTAGGGTAATGGGTGCTATAGTTATGGGGATATTAGGCAAGGCAGTAGTTACAATGATTAAGGTGAGGTATACCTATTCATCCTCCTTACGTGTCCTGCAGTGTCTTCAGTAACTGACCTTGTGTTTTGGGGGCAGTGGTGGGTTTTGAAAGCTCTCAGCATCAAACACTGAAAAAGGGAGTTAAGACTCTCTTACAAAACTGCGTTGAGGTTACAAAACTCATTTGGCTTAGGCTTTTGAGGGGAAGCAACTGGATATTATTTCAGGATTTTTTAAAAAAGATTTTATTTATTTATTTTTAGAGAGGGAAGGGAGGGGGAGAGAGAGAGAGAAACATCAATGTGCGGTTGCTAAGGGACATGGCCTGCAACCCAGGCATGTGCCCTGACTGGGAATCGAACCTGCGATGCTTTGGTTCGCAGCCCGCGCTCAATCCACTGAGCTACACCAGCCAGGGCTTATTTCAGGATTTTTAAAAGGCAGGAAATTTATTTCTGAGATGAATGTCATCGGGTATTCCCATAAGGAGATAGGTTACAATATGGGGGTGGGGGGTGCATTTTCAAATTACACCTCCCTACACCTCGGCCCACTCAGGTCTCCAGGAACATTCTTGTCTGCACCCTGCCAGCACCATGAACATGAACCCTCATGAAGCATGGCTACTGATGGGAGTCATACATATGACATAAGGCAGGAAGAAGAGAAACACTGGCAACTTAAAGGGTCGTGGACAAATGGATCCCTTTAGACCCTGCAATGCCTCTTCTCCCTTAGGTGGTTTGAAATTCCTACTGGTACCAACTTCTCACTTTTCCCAGTACTGTGGTACCTTTATTCATGACACTCCCTGCACTTGTAAGGCCCTTCAGCAGCCAGGGCCTCCCGAGAAGTAGTCTCTTTTCAAACACTGGGCACTCCATTTCTATCTCGTATCGTTTATCTTATTCTTTGGCATATTGGTGTTGTTTTTTTACATACCTTATCTCTCCAGCCAGACCACAAGCTCCCTGACTGCAGGATTCATGATTGATTCATCTTTTCATTCATTACTCATATAATTGCTGCTAATAGTAATAAATAATAGATGCCTTATACATGTTAAATGAGTAAATGAATAAATGAATGAATGGATTTCAGATCTTAACATTCTGTGAAGATAAACAATGGCATTATAACCAGGTAAACTGAGTCAGTTGCCAAAGCAAATTCTTGGTTTTATCTATATCAGGAAAGACATGCATTTGACTCATACTCACACTCATACAAACTCTTCATGTTTTTTAATCAGGATTTCAGCGAGTTAATAAATGATTTTCCTTTGAGGGAAATAGACAATTTTTCCTCGCCAGTTTCATGTAACCCTTCTGTCTCAAAAATGTGGGTAACCTTGAGATACGTGTAGTTTATTATAATACAAAAATATTTACCACTACTGAAAGTTTATGAAATGTCTGGAAATCTGCTACTTACATCCATTATTTCTTCAGAATAATGCACTAAAAAGTATCATTTTATCACTAATGAGGAAACTGAGGCTCCAAGGTTAAATGACATTGTGATCATGCTAATAAGTAGGGGAACCAGGACTGAAGTCAGGATGTTAGCAAACTTTGGATTTCTAATTGAGTCGAATTGTGGATCTTTCTTTCAGGGGTGTGTGTGTGTGTGTGTGTGTGTGTGTGTGTGTGTTTCCTCTTCCTGTATTCATGTTTCTTTTTCTTTTGCTGGTTACTGGATATGGTTTGATGGGCTGGGGAGGGGGGAGGGGGGAGTTTTCTTTACCCTGCTCATATTTGTAAGTTTCTTCCTCCAGAGAGTTGCAAAAACTTTAAGCTACCATATGTTATATTACCTCTAACCTAACCATGAGATTTATGGTTTATTTTAATTTTTGTAATTGTTTGAGTTAATGAATGTTGACCTGGAGGGGGAAAAATCCTTTTATGCTAGTATCTAGCCATTTCCAGAAATAGCTAAACATGCGTATTTCAGAGTTTAAATACTTTAATGAAATAATGAGCCTTTAGGTTTTTTATGGAGCCTTCCTACTGGGATACATTGTTGAGAATGAGCTTTGCCTCCGCCCCTCCGGCAACCCCCCTTTTCCTCCAATAGACTTTTAAATTAAGAAGCCACGCAGTGCAGTTGCACCACCAACGCAAATCAGAAATCTCCCCTGATGTTACACAGAAAAACCTGCGTCAGCTCCACAGGAGAAAGAAGCCTCTGCCCCATGCAATGGAAGTCACATTTTCTGAGCACCTCAGGAAATTTTCCGGATCAGATACTTTTACATACACCATCCCATTATCTTTTCATTCTTGCAACAACCCTTTAAAATATAAGGTACCATTTCATTTACCAGGTGAGGAAACTGTAACTTGACAGAGTGACAATGGCTAGTAAGTGACCCAAGGTCACATTAGTTGGGGTAGAATAAGCACCTGGACCAGGGTGGGGCTGCCAGGGTCCTTCTGCTACTGCAATCAATGTAAACACAACAAAATTACAGCAAGGATTATGCAGAATCATTGGTGGGAAACTCAACTACAATTCTAGCTAAGAAATTAAAATCATAGCGCCAAAAGGGGATTTTAGTGGTAGTCAAGTCCAGCCTCCTTATTTTACAGAGAAACTGATGCAGGTGTGTGGTAATCACCTGAGGCCACAGAGCTAGTTAAGAGGCAGAGCGGCGATTCAGACCCAAGCCAAGCCCAGTGACTTTCCCATTGGAACATACACATTCTCGATCCCGGAGCTGCCTCACCGACTTCAGACTTAGCCGGAGTACCATGAATATTAATGATATTGACAAGATAAAGCCGTAGGTCTGGATTCTAAGTGTGTATTTTGCTAAACAGCCTCCTAGCTCATCACTGCCATGCTTGTAAAATTCATCCAGGCATCTCCTGTTTCATATCCGTAATTATCTGGAGATCCCTTGAGGGGCCGCACATCCTGAGTACTAATCAGCAGCCTAGCCAGGTGCAAGATAGAGAGTCCTGAGTTTCATACTAGGCTTTGCCTTCCATTTTCCCTCCTGCAGAGCAGGGTAACACTTCCCTCTTCGGAAGCCATTAATTAGTACTAGATTAAAAGTACCACTACTTAAGCGTGACTTGCGCTGCCCACAGGAACACTGTAAGACTTCCGGCAGGTTTACCCTGTGGACTGGAATAGTGGAGTACCCTTCTGCGGACTCTCTCCAGCTGCAGCATACATCGTCATCGAGCCTCGCAGTCTCGCAGACACCGCCTGTACCTGGCCTTGGAGGAAGTCCGGGGCAGCGCAACACTAGGTTTCAAATACTCAAGGCAAGAAATACTGTGAAAATAATTTATGAGAAAGACACATTAATAGTCAGTTGTCATTTCTCTTTTCTGAAATCTGGCACAGTGCCTGGCTCACAGTAGGTACTCAATAAATATTGAATGAATCATTGCTCCAAAACCTTACATTCTATATAACTACTCAGAATGATAAAGGAAAGCAGGGCCTTAACCAACTGGTAAATCACTTGTTTGCTTTTAGTTTTTGTTTTTTTTTGGGGGGGTGTGTTTTTTAATATACCTTATAAAAGGGCTTGCCTGAGAATGTTTATCCAATGTAAGGGGGCTGTGTCAGAAAGACTCAGGTTACTGGAGGATCCCTCACCATCAAGTCAAGTCAATAAGAACCAATTAAAATCTGAGGACATACTCCAAATTAGACGCTATGTTATGTGCTTGTAGCTAAATACTAAAGTTAGTCCTCAGTAAAGCTCAGGTGTATCGGCCAGTAACTGCAACATAATTATTTATACAGCATGAGGAATGTGAAGTAGGTAGAAGTATAGTACAAAGGAACTGGTGACCAGATATATTTGGGACTTGTGGCTGGGGGAGGTGATGCCAGAGAAAGGTTCTGGTTGCCTAGCAGGAATTTGCAAAATAGCAAAGATGGAAGGTAAAGGTTGGAGTAGTCAGGCAGCTTCATGATACTCTTAAACACCTCAGTGAAAGAAGACAGTGATTGTACCCTGGTTGGTGTGGCTTAGTGGATTAAGTGCTGGCCTGCAAACCACCTTTGGTTCAATTCCCAGTCAGACTGGGCATGTACCTGGGTTGCAGGCCAGGTCCCCAGTAGGGGGCGCTCGAGAAGCAACCACACATTGATGTTTCTCTCCCTCTCTTTCTCCCTTCCCCTCTCTAAAAATAAATAAAATCATTTTCTTAAAAAAGCTAAGAACTCACCCAAATTATAAAAAAAATAAAAGACAGTGATTGCTCTCATTTATTGAGTATGCCAAGAACTTTCACAACTGTGATCTCACTCACATCTTACACCCTTCCTGGAGGTAGGAATCATTTTCATCATTTCCCAGAAGAGGAAGGGTTAAATGACTTGGGCATGGGCCACATGGCTAATGAGATGGGACTGGAAGATAAGGAGTGCTATAGCTCAGTGGTTCACAGAAAAGGTTATGCTGATTCACAAGAGTAATGCAGTGGCACACAGGTCAGGTGAGGGTTGCTAAAGCCTGTGCTCCAGGTCCACAAACCTGCCTCACCCAGAGCAGCCACTCTTTGATCCATTTTACATACAGACTTGCATGCAAGACTTTATTTGAATAAGGGCACTGCTGTAATGAGCAAATGTTTCTTGGGGTTATACTCTACAATTTACTCAACAGGGCAGAACTTAGCTAAAGTTGACTGTACTAAGCACAGCTTAAAATATTCACATCAGAGAAGCAAACACATTCAGAGCACACAGATTCCCATTCCGAGTCAGCAGAAGCCTGCCCTACTTGAGGACTGGGGCACGAGTGCAATCCGGAGATGGGCAGACCTACGGGCTGACTGCCAAGTAATAGCATTTCCTTCCAAAAGCATCAGCAGCTAGAGGATCCCGGGCCTAGTGTACATCAACCCAGCCCATTTCTTAGCTGCAACCATGTGCCAAAGGCCTCAGCCACTGTTATTGCTTCAGCAAGTGCCCCCACTGAGAGCCAAGACAGATCTGCTGTCAGCCACCAGCACAGATGAAGTAGCTCTGGTAACTACTGGAGTCATTTGTGATGCACTTTTAATTGGATGTTTCCTCTCAAGTATACAGTCTTTGTAAATCGGATGCAATTTCATAATCAGAACACAGGCCCTTTCTCCAGGTGGAAAGCACAAGACAAACTAGTTCAGTGTCACTTTATCTCTTCCAATCCTTTGGCAGTGATTACGATGGAAACCAAAAACAACAGCCACCACCAAATATACAATTTTGAATAGCTCAGCTTAGCAAATTGTCTCCATGAAAGCAAGGTAATAGCTCTCAGGCTTGCCATCAGCCCTGTACCCAAAGAGCAAGAGATGCTGCTTAGTAAACACCAAAGCTTGAGGAACGTTGTCACAAATTCCCTCACCCACGTCTGGTCTTAAAAGCACAAGGTTTCTTCCTTTTCTGACCTCTGATGTAAGGGCAGAGCAGATGGTGGAAGGCTCCGTTTAGAACAGGGTGTGGGGGACTGCAGACGTTGGGGGCTGGTTCTTTCCACATGTGTGTGGGAATGAGATTTGGATCATCTTTTCATTTCATTTATTTATTTGTTTGATTTCGGGGTGACAGGGTTCATAAAACCATACAGGTTTCAAGTGTACAACTCAATAAAGCATCGTCTGCACACAGCACCGTGCACTCATCACCCCAGCAAAGTCCCTTTCCACCCCCGTTGTCTCCCCCTTCGCCCACCTCCCCCTACACCTGCCCCCTTCCCTGTAGCTATCACTGCACTGTTGTGTCTGTGTCGCATATCTGTGTGTGTGTATAGATATATTTATGGGGTTTGCTTAATCCCATCATCTTCTTTCATCTGGCCCCAACACCCCTCCCCTCTGACAGATCTTTAAATAATGGTGCTTTGGGCGGAATTTACAGCTGGGCAGGTTCTTAGTGCTCTCAAAGAATGCAGTGTCAGGCATGGAAGTGAAACAGCATGGCACAATTTATCCATCTCCTCACCTCACAAATCCCATATTTAATTAAAAGACGAATACCAGAGATGAAGAAACAGGTTATCAATTATTTAATGCTTGAGAGAGGAATGGAAAACCAGAAACAAAGTACTGTACACTCACTTGAGGAAAATACAGAGTAAGGACCCAACGATTCTGTTTCACTGCGGAAATGAGACACAGCCCCTCCCCACCTCGCTGGTGCCAGCCCATGTCACACAGTCCCACAGACATCGCTCAGCACAGGTCAGCGGAGAGAGGTGGGATGAGAAACGGTGAGCTCCAGAGTCTATCCAAGAGTGTCTGCTGTGATTGCACTGGCATTTGAATGTTTATTCCCTTCTGCCGGTGCTTTGGCATAATTCCAATCTGTACGATCCTTTAAAGGGCAAGCACCTTCCAGACTGTGAGGCCTTCAACACCCACCAACGAGGGTCAATCCATTCTGTCACATCTGCAATTAGAGACCACCCGGAGACACCTTGGTGGCAGTAAGTGAATGAGCTTTGACACTGGTAAAGGTGGTCAGACCTGAGACTCCATGCCACAAGGATGTGAGGTCTGCAGTGTCCCCGAGAGCTGGAGCAGACCCCGCTGGAGCACACACACTGAGTGCAGCAGAGTTGAGGAGAAAGTGTCACGGATGAAATGCACTGAAATAGGAGGGAAATGGTGGACCAGGGTCTTCAAATCCAAAAGAGAGGAGAATCTACAAGGGTGCATTCAGTACAAGGGCAAATCTCAACTACAGGGCAAAGGCCCTCTTCTGAGGCCTTGGAAGTGCCTAAGTTCTCATCAGACTTCAGCTAACCCCGTCATGGGTCCTGTTCGAGGCAATGCATCTGATGAAGCTCTAAGTCTAGGGGGGAAAATAAGGCAAATAAAAACAAAAACTAAAATAGCTTCTAAAAGTCTAGGACTAGTCAGCTGGAATGAGGACATAGGCCAGGCCTACTCCACAGTACTACCACCTATGATGATTAGCAATGGAGGAATAAGGGAAGGGAGGCTGGGGCACAGAAGAAACTTGTATTTCTCATTATTCCCTAAGGGGTGGAATATCTTCTCAGGTGGTAGGTGTAAATCTTGATGCAATGATCCCAACAGTCTAAGACCAGCAGCTGCCCCTTAGGAGTAAGGGCAATGCCCACTGGACAGGTAAGCCCCTCGCGAATAAGGACGCTAAAGCCCCCACCTTTAGGAAAGTGGAGAATTTCTTTGCGACTACTATCAGCCACAATGAGATCACCACGAGCATCCACACACATGCCAGCGATGCAGCGGAAGTCCTCATTCTCCGAGAAGAAGTGGCTAATCTGGCGGCCCAGCTGCCCATCAGAGCTCACGGAGCCAATGGAAAAGCCACCCTCCAGGTGGTGCTCATTCTGACGATTCTCCAAATTGAGGCCCAAGCCCTGGGTGAAGTAGACGGTGCCCTCAGCATCACAGGTGACAAATTTGGGGCGTACAGCACTGCAGAGGCAGCTGAATTTGACCACCCCTGCTCCTCGGTCAACAGTGAAGCACCAGAGCTTTCCACCTTCCACATCAGTCACCACAAACTGGCCAGATGGAAGGGCTGTGATACCCCAGGGTTTGCTCAGCTGGCTCCTGTGACATGCCACACAATGGCCATCCAATGTGTATACCTTGAAGGAGTTGTCATAGCTGTCAGTCACACCAATCAGTCCATGGCAATTCATGGCCACTGAGAGAGGAGTGAGATTGGGCAGATCAGCCCCAAGGAAGCTCAGCACAAAGCTATCAATGCCACTGGGGCTGCGGCGGATCTCCTTCAGGAAGCCTTTACGGGTGAAGACTTGTATACGGTAGTTGCCACGGTCGGCAACCAGCACCTCACCTTGACTGGTCACGTAAAGACTGACTGGAAGGTTGAACATGCCTGGAGTGCTGCCCTTGGCACCCATCTTCTTGAGAAAGAGACACTGCTGAATACTGGAGGCCGTCTCGGAACCCCGCTGCTTAGCAGGTGAGGCCCTGGGGCTGGCACCCACTTCCTCGGGACTCATGTCCATCTCTCTAAATGTAACAGAGGTGGAGGCTGCAGAGGCCGCAGCCTCCATGGCCCAGGAATCTTCCATGTTGACTGTCCGGGGCTTCTTAACAGCCTGCCCAATTTGGAGGGGGCCCACGTGGCCAACCTTGAGGAGCTCCACGTCCTGCAGGGTAAGCTCTTGGGGCAGGTTGGCAGTGAGCTCTGGCTCCTCCTCATCAGCTGTCTCCTCTAGCAGTGCCACATCTGCCTGCTTGATCTTGGCCAGGAAGTAGTCACAGCGAGACACAGCCTGCACCTCTGCAATGTTGAGCAGGTAACTCTGCTCCTCCACCGCCTGACTGTTGCATTTCTCAGCCTCAGCCAAAGAGCCTGTGAAGAACTTCCGAGAGCGAGCCAGCTCTTCCTGGACCCTGCGCTCCTCGTGCCCGTACTCTTGGAGGACGGCTTTGTACCTTGCCTGAAGGTCCTTGGACACAGCATCCAAGGCTACCTTCCGCCGCTGCAGCTCCCCCACAAGTTCACGCAGATGGGACAACTTCTCGGCAAAGTCCCGGCGTCGCTCCTCAGCTGCCTCTTTCACGGGGAGCGTGCAGTGGCCAGGAGGCTGGTGGTCTGCCTCCCGGCAGGGCTCACACAGCACCACGCCACAGGTCCGGCAGAACTGCCGGGGTAACCGCCGCCCGCAGGACCGGCACAAGAGCAGCCCCACAGCCTCACTGAGCCCAGCCGTGTCAATGATCTTCAGCACGGTCAGGTTGTCTGTCAGCTGGGTCAGGCTGGTGATGCGGGTGATCTTGCTGCAAAACGGACAGCGGACACCGTTGATGCTACTGGCTAGCAGCTTCTCCAGGCACTGGCGGCAGATGGTATGGCCGCAGTGCAGCAGCTTGGGCCGCAGCTGCTCCTCTGTGAAGGACTCCATGCAGATGGGGCATTCCAGCACTTCCCGGAGGGCATCCAGGTTCAGGTGAGAAGCGGCTGCCGCGGCCATCGCTCTTCCTGAGAAGGGTCCCGCTAGCACAGCCCAGAACTGAAGAGCTTACTAGTCATGCTCCAGAAGGTCGAACACTGCTAAGGAGAAAAAGAAGCCATTATTCCATTGCCTATGTGAATTAATTCACTCAAGAAACAGTTAGAGAATAGCTACTGTCATGCGTGCAGTCATTCACTTGTTTAGCAAATATCTGTCGAGGCCCACTCTGTGTTGGGTGACAGTGACACACAGGGAAACAAAACAGATGAGGTGTCTGTCCCATAGTGATAAAATGCAGGTTCTGGAGTCTCTGACACTTACACAGTTGTGCGGCCTGAAGGAAGTAGCCTAAGCTTCCCAAAGCTCAGTTTCCCCATCACCCATCTATAAGATGGAACAATAATGCTTTATACAGTTTCTGGAAGGGTTAAATAACACAATAAACATAGTGCACTTAGTATCACACCTGACAAGTAGTACCTTGATAAATGCTGGTGATCATCTTTATATTTTGTCTACAACTCACGATTTCTATTAGCAGCAAAGCATAGAAAAATGACGTACAGAGAAGGATTACATGCACATTTCTGCCAGAGCACAGTGGGTGGAGTGACGGACTCGACCTGGAGGAGACGGGGGAGGCTGTCCCGAAGCTATGATACTCCTGAGACATGTCATGAAATGAGCAGGGCAACAAGGGACAAAAGCAGGGAAGGCTTTTTTGTGTGTTATATAGAGTTTATCGTGTCACATCTAGGGACCTAGGAATCACCCAGAGAAAGAGAAAATTATCATGATTAGCAAAAATATTCAATCAGAAAAATACATGAAGTTTCCATTCATCTCGCTTCCTAACTACTCAGCTTTCCAACCATCGAAGGAAAACTGGGTACCATGCATTGCCCTAGATACTAAGGTTCTCAGAATACAAGTTTTGTCCTTCAGATGCTCAAACTTCGGGATAGGAGACGAAAATATAGGTAATAATAATCAGAGCAGAAAATGGTATTAAAAATGAGATATAAAGTAAGTCTGATGGAAGCTCAGAGGAATTCAGTCCAGTTGGAAGGGACAGGGGACTTTTCTGAGGGGAGGTGGCATCTGATAGGGACGTGGAAGGATGCACAGGTATGTGGAGATGGGGAAAGGCCTTCCAGGCAAAAGGCACAGTCCTAAGGAAGGTTAGAAAACACAGGAAAGGACAGAACTTCAGTAAATTAGAAAGAGAACAAAGAACACATAGCTGTTCTGGGTCTGTTTCTTCATCTGTCCTGTAAGGTCAATGTTACCATCTGTCCTTGTAAGGTCAAGGCAAGTCAAGCATTAAGTGAGGTAATAATATATGTAGTGTATAAGAGGCTAAGACTTAACTTAGCACCAAAAAGGTCTTAATAAATTTGTTTTCTTTCCTCTCATCCTTAGGTTAAAATTATGGGAGAATAGAGGGAGGTTACACTAACTGGCTTGGAAATTGGGGAATGATTATAAGAAGTCTTCATAGCTAAAATGGGCCCTTTGAACTTCATTTTGATGGGTATAGTGAAGCAATGCATGTTTTGGAGCAGGGAACTGATATGTGCAAAGTTCAAGTGGAGCCAGGGAAAGGGTTGAGAAACTAGTTTGGAAGCTATTGCAAAGTGCCTGATGGAAGTACTGGGGAGCTGGAAGTAGTAAGCAGGTGGTGGAAACAGAGAGAAGATGTATTTGAGCAATACTGCAGAAGTACAATCCCTGAGATTTATAAACTGAGTGGATTAGGGTGGGGAGGTGGTGGAGCTATGAGAGCCACAGACTCAAGCTCAGATGACTTTAAATATGGTAGTGCTTTATCGAGACAACTTATTTTAGGCTTGGAACAACCCCTGCTTCACATGCCATGAATACTCCCACCCTCCTCAAGCCACATATGCTCATGAGTAGAACCACAGAATCTCAGTGCTCTGTAGCCTTATGTCACTGTCACTTTATATCCCAAATTAGAATGACTAGGTTTGGCAAGGTGAGGCACACAGGTAAATTCACCTCTCCTTACATGCAAATCCGACAGCGGCACTGGTGCAGTCTCATGCTGTGCAGATGGTCAACCATCATGGAGAAGGAGGCGGTGAAGGGCAATTCGCTTGGTTTTAAGGACAATGCAGTAAGCTGAAGAAAGCTTTGCAAATGTCATCAACTCTTTTTCCAGGCACACAGAAGGGGAGTCAACGCAGAGATACACATTACAAAATCCCCTACAGTTAGCTTCGGATTGCAATCTGACAGATGCACGATTTAGCTGACGTCAATCCCACCTCCCTGAAATCTATTTCTCTTTTACTGGACAGGAAACAGTATACATCTAGTATCTACTGTGTGCTAGACACCATGATAAATGCTTCATATAATCCCAATAATCCTCAGAATGGCCCTCGGAAGTAGGCACCACTCTTCTGTTGTACAGAGGAGCAAACCAAGGCTCAAGAAAACTGGCTCAAGGTCACAAAGCGCAGACATGGTGCAACCCTGCCAAACAGACATTTCTAACTTTGCTTCACCCAACGCTACTTCAAGCTGTATTTTTTAACTGTCATGTAGCACTTCATAACAAATGTTCTCTAGACGGGACTCTGGGAAATGCAGCTTTATAGCATATATTTTTCTCCACAAAGAAAAAAGAACAATATCATGAGATTTAGCTGCTATTGGGTGATTCATAAGCTGAGTGACCGACTCCCACACAGCAGCCTGACAACCTGTTTCAACTCAAATCCATACCTCAAGAAAATAACATATTACCATATATCATGTACCTATAAGGTCTCGGGTAAATATCTGAAACTATGAATGCTGAATTCTGAAATGCCATGAGTCTGGGGACAACAGTATAGAAAAACTGACAGAAACCTAAATTCAGGGTCCACACAAACCTCAAGTGTAAACTGATGAAACAGTTTCAGTCTTCCCATTATCTGGGACAACAGGCTGAGGGCCACATTCAGTGTTTGGATGCAGAGCATGTTACCTTACAAAGCACAGGGACATCTGTGCTTCCCAGAGCTGGCACTACGGATCAGCTAATTAAACAAGTCTGCCAACTTGTAAAAATACCAACAAATTCTTTCCCTAGGCTGCTGGAATATCGTATCATTTCCTTCAGTCATCCTGCCTCCTAGTCTAAGGTATCCACTTTAAAAAATGTACTTACTCTGCCCACATCCACACTCGAGGTCATCTCAGCTGTCTGCGCCTTCACTGGGCTCTGCGGCAGAGACAGCGTCAAGGATTCCTTCCCCAAAGCCTGCATGCTTTGCCAAGGAAACATGAGTTCCCATCACTAAAGCATCAGGCACGGGGACAGCCTCCCTCAGACCTGAAAGCAGTCTGAACCATGCTTCCCAGTCACTTCTATGACTGTGGGCACAGGATCCTGGCCGCACTGAAGCTAGGTGAGAGACAGGCACAGTTGCTCTCCTCCAGAAGGGCACAGCTGGTCATTACGGTTAATACTGAGAATAATTCAGATGGAAAACTCCACTCAAACTGAGTTTCCCTGAAAAGACTAGATTGATGAGAGAGCCTGCCTTACTATCCCAGGTCTCAAGTTAGCCGCCCATTTTCTGCCAGCAATAAAATCTAAAACCCATCAAAATGAACCCCCAACATGTCATTTGTAATATTGGCTGCCTTCATGAAATGTCCGTTTCCTCTTCGCTGTGTACTGTCAGCTCCTGGCTCCTCACCTCGCCTCTGTTTACCCCGCTCCTTTGACCTCACGGCCAGCACTGCACACCCCAGATGATGCGAGCCCAGCTCTTCGGCTCCAGATGAGAATCTGCCCCTTAAGATGTGTGTGCCACAGCTGCCCTGAGTCAGGAAAATGTTATGGTCAAAGCTTAGCCTGATCTAGCCACTCTGGCACCATCAGGCTTTGCCCAGCCCATGACATAAATAGCCAGAAGAGCAGACAGACCAGGGATCACATCAGCACTGTCATCTACAAGTTGTGGGACAGTAGACAGGTTATTCAACTCCACTAAACGTGTTTTCCAATTTTATAAAAAAGTTACTATGACAACTAGGGATAATGCACATACAAGTGCTTAGCCTGGAAACTGGTAGGTATGCAATGAAAGACTGTTACTAAAATTATGATAAATAGCAACCAGGAAGAGCATTAACTAATAACAGCTAGTACTAGTATAACGAGACATTCAGTTTACAAACTGCATTTTGAAAGGATGAAGACTCCTTCCTCTCCTGGCATAGAACAATTAAGCTTGGAAGGAATCTGGTGGAGGACACCAAATAGCCATGCTAGAAACTTTCTGGCAAATAAATCCAAAATTTCTCTTGCTTAGAAAACAAGCCGCTGCAGCTCATTCTTACAGGGACTTCATTTTGAATGCTATAATTAGTAGTGATCTCAAAGGGTAACAGAGTCGAGTAAACTGAGAACAGGGGAGAAAAATCAAGGCTTCATTAATCACATGGCAGAACTGGGAACAGTGGGCTTAGGAATCAGGCTTTCTAGGTTGGAATCCCAGCTGTACCACTTACCGTGGAGCCCTGGGCAGGTTACCTAACCTCTCTAGTTCTCAGCTTACCTAAGAAAAAAGGGCTTCAAAACAGTATTTTCATCACAAGGGTCTTGTAAAAATTAAATGAGATTATATCTATAAAGTGCTTAGTGCAATACCAAGCAAGGTATACAATTAATTGTGCAGTAAATGATAGTTGTTTAGCAGCAGCAGCAGCAGCAGCCACCACACAGCCAATAAGAAGAAACAAATAGGCCCTTTCAACAGGCCGACCATAGCCAACATGTCAGAAACACACATTTCAAAAATAAACATTCTGAGCCTTCTCTGGAGATTGTTTTACCTGATCTCAGAATTAGAGATCAGGTAAAGGATTAGAGGTGACTTAAGGTTTCAAATCTCCATCCAATGCTTGCATTCCCACCAAGGGGCAGTTTTTGAGGTGTCTCTATTCCCTATACTATCAGCCCCTTGGGGGGTTTAAGCTATGAGCAAAACTGGAGAATTTGGGTAATGAAATAAAACTTAGTACTGAGTGCCCACTATGAGTTAAGCCCCCTGAAAACACTGGTGATACGATTTTGAGCAGAAACAGACCTGAACAAAGGTCCTCACCTAACAACTAGAAGACAGATACACTGCCCTGGTTTGACGGGGTTTGTAAGGTTTATTTATTGTATTTCCTTTCACGAGAGCTTCCCGAACTGCAGTTATTCCTTCTGCATTTGAATGGAATGCTAGTCAAGTGCAGAACCATCTCCAGGCCACCAAGGGTCACTCTCTGGGAGTGGCGAGCAGGGCTGATGTTAATAAAGACGTCAGTGAGGACCCCACCTGACACCCTGTCCCGTGTAGAAGAGGATTCTGCAGTTTGTTGAGGGCACTTAAGGCACCTTGCAGACAGCTAGGATAAACTTGACAAGCAGGGAAACACAGGACTGATCTCAAAGCTGTATCAGTCTGGGACACACAAAACCCAGAAGAAAATGCTTGTGGGAAAGGAAGCTTTAGCTAAAATATGTCAACAACAGGTTACATCAATAATAGTCTGCTAGAAAAATGCTTGCTTGTTCTGACTCTTTTCTCTAAAATAACGAACCTACAAAGGTTCCCTTGCACCTTCCACACACATTTGGGTAATTATCAGTGCTGCCAATGTGACTCAGAGACTACAGGACAAGGGAAAAAGCAATGGTCTTTTGTCAGAGGACCACCAACTCATCTTGACTCACTCAACTTTCCGTCAGTTCCTTTCTCGGCCTATGACACACATTAATTTAATCCTGAAATTTTGATGGACAGTTCAGGAAGCAGATCCTGGCAAAGGTACAAGAGGGGATGGGAGTTTGGGGGGCCTGGTATGGGACTACTCAGAGTCACTGAAATTTGGTGAAGCAACACTCAGCATTCCCTTCCTTCCTCTCATAATTGCAACCTCTGGTAAAATGACCATTTACTGAATGCCAGGCACCTTTTACACATATCTCTTATTTTCATAATAACTATTTGAAGTATGTGTTACTCCACTTTATAAATAAGGAAACCAAGGCTCAGAGAAAAGCAATCTGCCCAAGGTCTCAAAGCTGATAAACAATAGAACTGAAGTTCAAATCCAAGTATGTCCACTCCCAGCCATAAAACCACATCATCTCAAAAGATGTCACAGCTCCTGAGCTGATTAGGCTCTGGGCAGTGTGGCTGAGAGGCGGGTACACTGTGCCTAGGAATGCCTTTGAATCTGACTGTCTGACCAGAGGCACAGTGTGGAGGAAGTGCCGCGGGGGCGTCACATCAGTGTGCATGGACAGTGATGCACTCATGGGCCTTATAAATTTCTGACTACCAGCCGCTCACCAGACATAAGCATGTGGGTTCTGTAGTGTTGGAAAAGCCCATTGTAATAAAACAAGTGAAATGTGACTTAGGAGTCAGACAGAACCAGGCATGCCTCCCTGCTTTGCCATTCACTGTTTACCCTTGGTGAATCATTTCACCTAATACTTTTCTCATCTGTGAAATGGGGAATAACACCTGGATTATTGGCCAGATAACTGACAGAATTAACAGACATGATGCATATAAATAAGCATGCAAGATTGCAGCTGAGAAGGGCAAACACGTGCCCAAGATCAATTAGCAGCAGAGGAAGGATTTTGGACCTCCAGCCTCTGATTCCCAGGCTGATTCAACTTCCATTACATATTGTCCTTAAGGGTGTGTGTAAATATTCTGGCTAAGTCTAAGGGTGTGTATGAATATTCTAGCCAAGTCTCTTGCCTTCTGATCCAGTTCTACAATGTTTCTGAACTGGCTTCAGCAATGTTCTAGCTAGTCCTGGAGCTGAAACAACTAATGCTGTTATTCTGTCCCAGGGTAAAGAAGCCAAAAGATAAAAGAGATCATTCAGGACAATAATTATGGCTGTTTTCAGCCTCAGTCCATTCCATGAGGTATTTTTTTCAGGCCAATGACGTCCACCTTCTAGTCTCTCCCACTTCATCCAGTCTGCTAACCTCAAGCTCCTTCCCTTATCTATCCACCAGTCTTGGTCTAAGAGCAAATCAAGAACAAAGTTCAGGGCTACTCCCTACCTAATCAGATAGATTATTTGATATTCAGCAATACTCACTGGGAAATCCTTTCATTAGAGGGGTATCAGCTCAGATAATAAGACTGAGCAGGCTCAGCAAGGACAAAGCAGGGAATGGAGGGATATACAGGGTTTCAGAGATCTGAGTAGGAACCTGGACCTGCCATCCTAGCTATGGAGCCTGAGACAAGTCGCTCCCTATGTCTCAGTTTCCTTATGAGTAACAATGGATATAGTAGAGCCTATTTAGAAGGGCCAATATGAAAACTAAGTCAGATCAAGATCACCGAGTCAGGAAGCGAAAGAGCTAGGTATTAAGTCCATGGCACCCCACTCGACAGCAGGGTTCCTCAACTTTGGCAATGTCGACATTGGGACAGATCACTCTTTATTGTGGAGGGCTGTGCAGTGCACTGAAGGATGTTTAACCGCATCCCTGGTGTCTACCCACTAGAGGCCAGTAGTGCCCCACACCCCAGCTCTGACAACCAAAAATGTCTCCAGGTTGCTGAATGCCCCCAGGGGGGTAACATCGCCCTGCTTAGGAACCACTGCTTCAGAACTTGGCACAGGACCAAATGCTCCATACATATGAGTTCCCCTTGTCTCTCTCCTGGCCCAAACACTTCATTCACAGAGCCGCTGCCTCTTTGAGCTCTAATGGACTTTATGTAGGATTCATTCAACCTACTTAACTGATGAGGAAAATAGGGCCTGAGATCTTGTTCCACTCATTCCCTGGAGGTCTCACATACCATCTGCTATCTCCGCTTGGAGGGACAGGCAAACGAAGCTTAGGTAGATGACCTTGAATAGTTTCCTGCCTCATCCCCCCTTGGACCACTCTCTTCTCCCCTCAGTCCTACCAGTTTCAGCAGCCCTGGTTTCACAGGGATCATGCAAGGGGATCTTTGATTAATGAGTGAGGGCGATTCAACCTCTCACAGAGAAAGTCAGGCTCCTTCAGGATTTAAAATCTGTTGCTGCACCCCCTGAATGCTTCACACACTCATGGTTTCACACACCACTTCTAGGTCCTGGAGTCCCCAGAACCCTCTTTGTTTCCCCCGCAGACTTAAACTCCTTTAGCAGCCCATAACACCAACTCACACATCCATTCAGAGTACTTTAATTCTATAGCCCAGTCATGACACCCCCACCCCTCCATTCAATCCACCCCAAATCCAGCTGCCTATCCTCTTACAGTACAGAGCTCAAGTCTTTAGGGCTCCATATTGCAACCCTCACCAATTCTTCATTCATGTGCCCCAGATCCCTGACATGGATCCTTTCATCTGTTTTCAAATCTGTGAGGCCTTCAACCCTGCATTCCAGTTTAACACCCCAATCCCGCACCTCAGATTTCTGCCCTCCTTGAATCTGATCCTCCAGTCCATCAGGCACTGTGCCACCCTCAAACCTTGTGCCTTCTACTCCCACCCCCACCCATACCATGTGTTGTCCTCCAGCCTTCACCAGCTCCCTTCTTGCAAATAAGGCACTCCTTCCCACTGATTCCTCCAACAACTTGTCCCCCTCAGTTTTCCCCCGACCCATCTACAAAATGCTTCCTCCTTATCAGTCAGGATAGTCTCTAACCCTGCTCCCTCTTATGCCAGACTTGCAGCCCCAGAATCTTAGCGCCCCAGATACTCAAATCCCCTTAGTTTCTGCACTCCAAATGTCATCAGGACTCCCAGATTTCCTTCATATTTCCGAAATCCTGCTGCACCCTCACCCCTCAAAGGCCTGCATATCCCCTCCCATCTCCCAGATGCTGCACCGCGTCTCCTTGGAGCCCCCACATTACCGCATACCTCCCAACATGCTGCACCGCACAGCTTCTCAGAGCCACCTGCTCCCCGCCCGGGGAAGCACGTCCTCCGAGCTCCTCGGTCCCATCGAGTCCCTCTGTTGCCTGCCCCCTCACAGCCCCACCCCCACCCTGGTCCTGCCCCTCCGATCCGGCCCTATACCCTGCCGTTCAGGCGTGAGACAGCCGCTACACAGCCTCCACACCCTGCCGCTCACCCGTGGCCCGTGACTCCAGCGGTGGTCCCTGGTCCCCAGACTCTCCTTCCCGCCCCCTACCTGATCGCCAGCAGCTCCAACGCGTCAACTGCCTCCAGCCCACCCACCCCCTGCCCTCTGCGCATGCGCAGCAGCAACCCCCTTAGCCGGCGGCAATTCGCAGAGCCAGCTGTCTCTCACTGGAACCCGCTTCCTGAGGCATGCTGGGGCTTGTAGTCCGTCAGACCTGAGTACTCCGAGCCCCAGCAACCAGGTAGGGGCAAGCTCTCAGTTGAGAGCTGTGGGCCTTGGCCACACATAATTGAGCTTTCTGTCTCCGTGGTAGTGATAACGAAACTGAAGCGAAAGAGGACTGCCTACGTTCACTCAGAGAGTCGGGAGTTAAACCCTACTCCAATCTGTGTCTTTAACCCCTTTGCTAAACCATTACCTCCAGGAGTGGTCCTTAGCAAAGCCGTGGCACCTCACAGGATGGCCTCCCTGAACCTCAGCTTTCCATCCTGAGAAATGAGCCGAGGAAGGAATACAAGTTCCACCATGGGGCAAGGACAGAACCTGGACTCGCTTAGAAAGGTAGTGCTTCTGGACCCCTGTTTCTCCTAGCGACATGCTGAAGCCTAAAGACAAGTTTATCCGATGAACAAATTGTTTTTTGGAAGGAGTTTTTTGCCTTCTCACTCAGGAGGCACCCTCAGCAGACATAATTATGGGAACAGACTCTGTAGCCCCTGTCCCTGCAGATTGAAGCTACCCAAGAACTCAAACCCAGGTCTAGCTTTGGGGTAGCAGGGAAAGGATAGGGTCTTCCCAAGTGGGAGGTGGTCTGGCCGACCAACTAAGGAGGACCCGTGACACCTTAGTTTGGGGCCAATTACTGGTTTCTGTAGGAGGCTGTATAGTTTAGCTTAGGACCAGGAAGGGGTTTGACATACAATGGGCTGGACTTGAAATGCTACCTAGGTGTAGGACCTAGCACAATGACAAAACAACAGACAAAAACAGTAACAAAGATGCTCTCTTCGAGCACTTAGTATCTGGCTATAGCTGAGCACTGCACATGGGCGGCTCACTTAATCCTTGTTAAGATCCTATGAGACCAGCAATTGATGCCCAGGGTGATTAAATGACAAAGCCACATGTTCATAAGTATAAAGCCCAGATTTGAAGCCAATTCTACCTGAGAATCCACCCTCTTAACCTTGTTTAATCTCTCTGCCAATTTTTCTGTGTCTAAATGGAAATGAAGTTTGCTCTAAGGACTAAAATTATTAATATGTAGTGGTTTGCATTTAATTAATGGTAAATATATATATTTAATTAATGATAAACATATGTATTGTAATTAGCTCTTACAATCTCTAAGTTGTTGGTCCCAGAAGCCCCAGCTCCCAGAATTTCAGATAGTGGGGGAATCAAGAGGCTGGGTTGGTATATTTCATGGTCCCCTTTGAGCAGGCCTAGGGGCTCTGTGTGCCTGGGCTGGCATAGAGCTCCGGGCCTATCTGAGTCTTCAAGGATAGGCTTGCAAAACCCAAGACCAGCCAGAGTTTGACCAGACAGGCCAGCTGTGGCCTGAAGAGGGAGCTCAGTCAGGGACTAAAAGGCCCTGGGGCAGGTTTTGCTTGAAATTCTCATCGACAGTGGGTGCAGACAGAGCCCGGAGAGCAGAGGTGCTTGCTTCTTCTACTTTTTTGGGCTCCTGGGAACTCCAAGGTGCTCACTGCATGCTCATCCAGTACCAGGACTTGTAACTTGGTGATTTCTTACAAAGCACTTACCTGGTTGGGCTTTAATTCTCCACTTCCTTGCGATCTTCACCAGTGGACTGTGAAATCCCTGAAGGGCAACATGCATTTGTTGTCATATCTATTAGCACAGTCCCCAGAGTTGCTGAGTGAGTCAGACTCAGAAATGTGACCTTAGGCAAATCACATTCCCTGTCTGACCTAGACTCATTCTGGCTACAGAACAGCCCAGTGGGATCAGTTGGGTAAGAGCCAACCATTTTTGGCACACCAGCAAGATACCAGGTACCTCATAGCTATCGTCACAAGTCAGAATTAATCCCCTCAACAAATGATTTAAATAGATAACAGTAGCTCCATCTTACAAAAAGGCCGCTGAGGTTCAGCAAGATTAACTAGCTTACTTGCAGTTGCCTCCTGGGAAGTGCAGGGCTGGGGTATAAACCCAGGCCAGTCAGGCCCATGGCATGCTCTGAACCACCACCTGAAGACTACCCACATTTTTTAACACCAGCTTTCCTTTTCTGGGAGGAAGGTTTGCTGGTGAGACTCAGAAGAGAGAAGAGATGACACTGCTTAGGAGGTCAAGGAATCCAGGTCCAATCATAGCTGGCATGACCACAGGGCGTGATCCTGCCAAGGCAAAGGCACTCAGATGACCTGTTGTGAGCAGCGTCACCAGAGAACAGCCCAGATTGTCCTCTGCCCTGGGTTTCTGCCATGTTGGAGACTCAGTGTGGCCTATGTCACCAGAATGGCAAGTAGCCACTCGGGACAGGGGCCTGGGGTACTTCTGCCAGCCCTCGTGTCATGGGGGAGTTGCTGTCAAATATTGTCTCCCCAGCCTTGAGACCTTACTTATACCCTCTCCTCAGACCAGACAGGGAGTTTGCACCCTGTTTGCTGAAAACACAGTTACCAGTCCAAAGTCTTTGGTCAGGACTGGTGATATTTTTACACTGACATTACCCGCATCACAGAGAGGAGCTGATGATTCTCCTGATAGTCTGGGGATGCAGTTCAAGCGTGCCTTTACACAATAACAACAACAATGACGGGTCTTTATGACAGCTCTTTCTTTTCTCGTAAAAAAATACTGTGTTTGACTATCTTTCTTTTTTAATATTCAAATTACTTACCACTTAATTACCCTACTGACTTCAAAAATCTCACAGTGAAATACACACCCAAGGAAAACACACTCATTTTAATTGTGTGACTTTGCATACCTTGGTACAATATTAGCATTCCTCATACATAGAAACATTTTTAAAATGTTCTTTGCAGAGCACTTTAAATACAAGCATACCTCAGAGATACTGTGGTTCCAGCTGCAGATCTCTGCACTAAAGCAAGTACCAGGACAAAGCAAGACATAGGAATTTTTTGGTTTCCCAACTAGTCTATTAAAGGTACAATAGCATTATCTAAAAAAATGTGTGTACCTTAATTAAAAAATACTTCATTGCAAAAAAATGCTAACCATCGTTGAAGCCTTCAGTAAGTCATTGTTACAATAGTAACATCAAAGATCACTGATCCCAGGTCATCATAACAAATGTCATTTAAAAGCTTGAAATAGTGCAAGAATCACCATGTGACACGGAGAGATGCAGTAAGCAAATGCTTTTGAAAAAATGGTACCAATAGGCTTGCTTCAAGTCGGGGTTGCAACGAACTTTTAATTTGTAAAGGAGCAGAGTACCTGTGAGGCACAAAGTGAAGCACCACAGAATGAGGGGTGCCTGTACTCTCTCTATTGAGGATTTTAATGTAACGGCTTTTCATTTAACATTTAAACCACCTGAGCCAGTTACTTAGGACTGTCACAGGAAGGTATCACAAACTGGTGGCTTAAAATATGAGAAATTTACTCTGTCATAGGTTCGGAGCTAGAAGTCTGAAATCAAGGAGTGAGTGTGGTCATGCTTGCTCTGAAATCCTAGGGCACGGTCCTTCCTTGCCTCTTTTAGCTTCTGGTGGCTCCAGGCATTCCTTGGCTTGTAGTAGCATAATTCCAAGTCGTGCCCCTGTCTTCATGTGGTCATCATATTATCCCTCTGTGTTTGTGTCTGTTCTTATAAGGATACCAGTCTTACTAGATTAAGTATGACCTTTGTCTTACCTAATTAAAACTTCAGTATGACTTCATCTAACTAATTACATCTACAATGACCCTATTTCCAAATAAAGGTACGTTCTGATATACTGGGGGTTCAGATTTCAACATATATTTTGGGGGGCCACACTCCAACCAGCAACATCACCCTATGAGCTAACTATTGTTTTCTCCATTTACAATGAAAATCTCTAGTTTAACCTCTCTTTCATTCTCTTTAAAGTGGGAATAACACCTAGCTAAGTCACCAGGTTTGAAGGAGCAAAATAAAATATTGGATTTTAAGCACTTTCATTTTAGCCTGTTGCCTAACATGTATTAATGTTAATTGTAATTATTATTATTATTATTATTATTATTATTAAGTTTATTGGGTAAGTCCACCATTATGTAACAGAAAAGGGAGGCCTGGAGTCAGACCTGGGCAAAACCCCAGTTCCACCCACCTGCAAGATTCTTTTGGAGAGTAGATTAGAAGATCATTTGAAGTAATGCTCGGTAACTTGTTGCAAGACAAGTTATGCACCCTTGGACAACTGACTCAGCCTCTCTGAACTTTCTGTCTCTACAACATGGGAATAATAATGGCTATCTACCACATGGGGGGGTGTAAATGCTAGATGAATTAATAGAGCTGGAGTTTTAGAGTTTTTAGAGTGCCTCCTAGTAAAGTGGTCTATGAATGTTAGCTACTATTATGTTATTATTACTCTTCTCAATAAAATATTGTCTCTCTCTTCCCTTATTAGCAACTGAATTCTGAGGAGGAAGTGGAATCTCTTGCTTGTAGAATGGAGGGGAAGAAAGTAAAATTCTAATTCATCCTAAGCAATTTTATCCGAGTCTAGTTTATAATTACTAGAATTTCCATGAAATAATATAAACTTATATCTGTCTACCTGTATGATTTACCTATCCTTATATAACAACTTCCTCTAAACTTTGCAGTTTAAAGGTGACATACCTTTCTTGTCTTACAGTTTCTCTGAGTAAGGAATCTGAGTGCAGCTGAGCTAGATCCTCTGTTTCACCATCTCTCACTAGATGGCAACCCAGTTGTTGGCGAGGGCTGGGTTCTCATTCGAAGGTTCCACTGGAGAAGGGTTGGCTTCCAAGATCACATATGCAGTTGTGGTCAGGATTCGGTTCTTTAAGGGTTGCTGGACAGAGGGCCTCCGTCCCACGATGGCTTGAGGTTCCTTGCCACGTGATTCTCTCCATGACAGCTTGTTTCATCAAAGCCACCAAGAGAGAGTCTGTGAGCAAGACAGAAGTCACAGTCTTTTGTAACCCAGTCGCAGAAGGGACAGGCCCTCAACGCGGCTGTGTTCTGTTGTTTAACAGCAAGTGACTCTAGTGAGGGTCAGGGTGGGGTTTGTGTTTACAGTCACGGTGAGGGTTGGAGTTCTCCTTGAGGGTGCGGTTTTGGTTTGTACTAGGGTTCATGTTATATTGTGGTAAGGGCTACTTTTAGATTTAGGGTTAGGGTGAAGGTAAGGACTAGGTTAGGTTTAGGGTTAGGTTTTGAGTTAAATCTGGTGGAAGAAAAAGCTAGCTCCTCAAGTGGAAGTGATTGTAACAGGCAGTGCCTATCAGGAGGTGGGATCCTGTGTCAGAGGCTCCCTCCATCCCTCTTATCCTCTCCCTGCCCCTCTCCTCCTTACTCCCTCCCTCAGGTCCTCTCCTTTTTCTCCCGACCTCGAGTGCTTACTCTGAGTGTGCACGTACGTACGGACGTACATATTCATCTGTCTGTCTGTCTGTTTATGGTCTACTTTCTGTCTAAACTCTGACTCTAACCTCCGAGTGTCATGCCCAATCCTTGGGTTTCCCAGTCCAGCCTAAATCTGGCACCTGGTAAACATTTGACAGATGTTTTGAACTCAATTTAAATCTACAGCATGAAAGAGTGTTTCAAAAGAGTCAGCTTTCTGCCCCACTGTAATATAACATTATATCACTTATATTTAGATAAATATAAACACTTACAAAGTTCCCCTTTAACCTTTAACCCCTTTATGATGATGCTGAATATCTAACAAGTGTTTTTCTACTAAACATAAGTTTTTATATTTTATTTATTTACCATGGAAAAAATGTTTGAAGAGAGTTTTTCTGGCCTTCATAAGCTGTCGAACTGACCACGCTTTGTTAAGGTGACAAGCTGTCTTTGAATGTTTAACCATCGCAATGAGATTACGTAGATGCCCTTGTGCAGGGAGACTTCTGTGGTTTGTTGTCCTGTTGTTTTGTTTCTTATTTCCTTGCGCTTATATGGAAACAGACGATCCAAAATTTTGAAACTTTTTGTAATATCACATATATTTGTGTGCATTACCCAGGCCCAATTTGGAATGGTTTGAATGAGTGTGGCTGGTCAAAGCTCAGCAGTCACCAAACATTGGCTGAGGAGGTGCTTGACAAACGCTAGCAGCATTGAAGGCTTGCCCAAAGAACGTTCCCTGTGTAGTGTTAACAGCTTCCGCTCAACTCAGTGCTGTATGAAGACTGCTGGGAAATATCCCACGGGCCTTATTTCTGCCAACACCCAACGCTCAACCCCAGTCCAGACTTCCTGTCCTCTGGGCTCCAGGATTTCAGCCAGCCTTCTCTTCGCGCGGTGGCTGCCATTGATCCCTCCATCCGCCAGTATCTGTAAGACTGGCTGGCAGCCGACAAAGAGACAGTCTTTTCCCCCCACCCCATCCCCATTTCTACCACACATATTCTCATGTCACTGCTATTCATTAGTCTAATTTATTTGTCTACCAATAGGAAAATTTTACTGCTGTTTAAAAATTTTTAAACATAGTACAAGTGAAAATGCATTTAGAAGAAAGATCCAAAACAGCACATAATGTAGATGTGGGAAATCCCTCTTCATCCTACTTCCCAGCAATAATTGCCTTCAGAGATTTTATGGGGTTCTTCTGGCAGCCCTCTTTTCTCAGCGTTTTGTCGAGAAAAGTACGCGTGCACGGAGAGAAAGTGCTGGAAGGACCCCCTGTGTGCTCATCGCCCTGCAGTGCTTGTCAGTATTTTGCCAACTCCGCTTCAGCTGTCCCTCACCTCCCATTCGCTTTCATTGTAGTGCCTTTTAAAGCACATCCCGGGCAGCATATCCTTCCGCACGTGATGAGACGTCTCAGTGTGTCTCTAACAGATCATTGTTTCTGAGCAATCTCGACATCATCGTTACATCTAGCAGTTCATATTCAAATGTCCTCTATTGCTTCAAAGTAGCTTTCTATCGCAGGTGTGCTTAAAGGAGGATCAGGATGCGTGCTGTACAAGGTCCTCTTTAACCGGTAATAGTTACACCTGCAGTTTTGCTGGAGTTTGTTAAAGACACTGACTTTGTTGTTGTTTTTTTAAGAATTTTTGGTACTGCAGATTAGCTGACTGCTTTCTCTTGGTGTTTTTTAACTTGTTCCTCTCCCTCAGGGACTTGTCACTTTGTTTGTTGGTTTTGTTTTGTGGACCCCTTTTGTAGAATGATGAAGACTATAGACCCCCTTTTCAGAATGATCTTTGTAAGTGCATAGAATTCAGTACATGGGGACTACACGAAAAAGAAATTATATCAAGATATACTTATCAAAATATAAAAAACCCAAAGTATTGGAGTAATATATGGGCTTCTTTGCTAATGGCAAGATTTAGTGGAGTCTCATAGTTGTAATTTCTAAGTACGGTTGAACGTAAATAATTAAAATATTTGTAACGACTCTAATGTGGTAGAAATATATGTGAATTTGATTGTGTCAAAGTCACAGGAAATACTACGCTACTATAGTTCATTGCCTCCATTTATAATTTAAGGAAATGCTACCGTGCGTGTAGAGGATACTAAAAATAAAGATGTGTTTTTCTCTACACAAGTTCACAGACCCTTGAATTCTGCCCGTGGGCCCAAGGAGTGCCAGCTGAAGAAGGTAGGCCGTGCCCTTCCTACGGCATCACACAAAAGCACTAATGTTTGGGTTACTACTTTTAGTCATGTTAAGATTATGCTGCTGTAAGTCTGATCCACTGATTAGAAATATTCTCATCAGCCTTTCTCTTAATGGTTTTAGGGTTCATTGATGGTCTCTGTCTAGCTCTAGTCTGTTAGACTCCAAAATAGTAATTTTCTAAGTCTGTCATTCTTCTCACCTTTATAACCTGCAAGAGTTCCATGAATAAAAATACGGTTACCCTGAAATCCAGTTCATTCGATGAAAGATCGACTAATATTTGATTCTGTTATTAATTTTCAGACAACTGAGCTGGTTTCTAGCCATCCCCAGTGATGACCAAAGAGCTTGGTTCGTTCGCTTTTTGGTTTTGATTTGAAGAACATTATGCATTACGGGAAATTTATTTATTTGCTCTGTTTCAATCAGTTACAGTCATTACCCACTTTGATGTTCCATTCGTTCAGTGTCCCCAGTGGGAGCCCCCCTAGACTGGCTTCTATGTCCTTTTGAAATGACCACATTAATCTTTGGCAGCTCTTGCTTTTTGGCACAGCAAGATGTCCCAGGCTCAGCTTGTACCACACCTATGACTTCCAGACTCGGGGTAAGGAAGTTTTCCAAGAATCTTTTGTTCCTTTGAGTGGGAAATGATATTTAAAAATAAGAGCCTGGGCATTAAGAATATTTATTACTATTAGGTTGCCATTGCTACTAGGCCTTTTCCGTGGACACAGCTATAAAAAGCTTATTTTTTAAAAGAGAAAAACAGATTATAAGTTTATGTGATTTCTGTTTGAAATATCAATGTGCAGAATATTTCCTCTTTGACTTTATACCTGGATTGGTCACCTTTTATACTGATGATCTTAGCTGCTAATGACAGTAACGTCATTTATAGCTGTTAACGTCATCTATAACTGTTAACAAACATGGGCAGAATAGTTTCAAAATAAACAGTATCAATATTAGAACTAGCGGTAAGTCCACTGCATCTAGTCTAAGATTTATTTTCAGATTGTTTTTTCTTTGGAATATTTCTTATTAGGCATGTGAAATCAAAATGCTCCATTTTAAGGTCACTCAAAATAATGATTTTCTCTGTGTGGTTACATAGCTAGCAGGGGTTTTTTTTCGGTTTGCATATAATTTGTAGATATCATTTTATATTTCTTCTATGATTTAAGAAAGACATATAATAACTCTTTGTAGTTCTGATGCTAAAACTTACAAAACACAATACATTAAAAAACTCTGACTTCTATCCTGGCCACCTTGACCCTGTTTTCTTGCTCCCTTTATGGGCAATCATTTGTATTGGTTTTAGTTCATTGTTTCAGTGTTTTTTAGTGAAAAATTACATCTGTCTATCTATCTGTATAATCTCTATATTGGTATATGTTATTTATGTCATATATATTCATATAATATGGGCATATTTATATTCCTTCTTTCTTACACCAAAATGTCTATAAATGTTTCTGCACCTTGATTTTTCCATTTAACAAAACATGCTTGTGATTACTCTATATCCCGTGGAAAGATAGTGCTAATTCCTTTTAAAGTACATGAACTCCACTGTGTGGGTGCACCCTAGTTTTTGACCAACTCCTATTGATTATCCATATTCTGATTTTTCAAGGTTTTATTACTAGTCACTATAATGGGCAGAAGTAATAGAAATTGCACATTCAATGTCCAGAATTTATAACTGCCTAGACCTGAATCTCTGGTACTAGAAAAACTTCAGACAACTTAGGATAGTGGAAAAGGGTTTACAAATAAGACAGGTTAGTGGGGAAGTTCAGTTCTCCTGGGCTCCTGCTTTCACTTCTGTGAGTTTCCATTTCCTCATCTTTAAAATGCAGTAATGAAGCCAACTCTCATTGTTGTTAGGATTAATACAGACCAAATGAGATGTCGTCTGCAAAGCAATGTGCATGTGAAGTCAGTTATTCACATCAATTTTACTGATTTCCTCAGCAATGAGACAGGAATCCCTGATGGGTCTTCATGCTTTATTTTAATTTTTAATTTAATTTAATTTAGTTTTTTGGTGGATGGGCTCATTCATCCCTTTCCCTGACCCTAACAGCACAGCTACAAGGAAAATGGAAGCTAATGAGAGAAGTAACTCAGCTTGAATTTGTTTTCCCAAAGTATTGCTTGTCAGCATAAGTGATGTTTTAACCTGGGTGTTGTTACAGTTTTGGTGGAAATAGATGGAAGTGTGGCAGCGAGACTGGAGTCTCCCTGGAGTCCCCTTGGATAGTGATCAGAGGGTTCACACCAAAGCCTCCAAGTGACCCCACCCCAGGTTCACACCCTGCTCAGTATTTCAGCCAACCTCCCACTGGCCCCAGCGTGGCCTCATAATGCCTGTTGGCTACTCTCCTGCCAAATGGCCCTGTTCTAGCAGGGTGATCTGGGAAC
The DNA here is from genome assembly GCA_004024845.1 of Tonatia bakeri. Taxonomy (NCBI): domain Eukaryota; kingdom Metazoa; phylum Chordata; class Mammalia; order Chiroptera; family Phyllostomidae; genus Tonatia; species Tonatia bakeri. The sequence continues at coordinate 45,884 of PVIA01008079.1, forward strand.
TTCCATGTGAAGGAAGTCATTAGCATCTCAGAGGCTTCAGCTAGCTCATCCCTGTCCAGAAATGATTCCTTCGGGCCCTTCCTCCTTGACCCCTAGCCTGAGGAGCTACTGGAAGAGGGAGGAAGGAACTGAGGAGGAACTGATCTTGGAATCCTTCCTTAAGGGGATAAATATGGAGCACAGTATTTTTTAAAATATATTTTGTTGATTATGCTATTGAGCACAGTTTTTAAGGGCAGAGGAGTGGGATCTTGGGGAGTAAAAGGTGAGCTTCCCATTCATTAAGCTTCTGTGCTCCACTGGGCAGAAAAGGAGCTTTGGAGTCAGCCCCTGAATGCCTGGTATAGCCTTTGGCTGCAGTCTGTCACCTCTCAGAACCTCAGTTTCCTCGGCTATAGCATACGGTTATAAAAATGGTGATATTCCTCATCCAAATCACAATTATGAGGACTCATGAGATCCTTAATGTCTTGTGCTTGGCAAAGAAGAATAGAAGCTTAGGGAATGTGGATTTCCTTTTTGCCCTCTCCCTTTTTCATGGACTCACCCCACCATATCTTAAAAATAAAACTAGGTTGTCATAACACTAGTAACAGTAAGGACTGAAATTCCTTGTGTGGTACAGCATACATTATTTTAAATTCTAACGGCAACTCTGCATTGTTGGGGATGTTGTCCTCATTTTGTACATGAAGAGCAGAGGCTCTGAGAGAGAGAGAGAGGAAGTCTCTCAAGCTTGTCCATGGTCAGGTTCAGAGCCTCAGCTAGCCCATAGTCACCGTCTGTATGATTTAGGGAATGACGCTCTGTCGCTTGGACTCAACCCTGTGGGCACAAGCTCGGCTGGGAGGCTGCCTGAGACTGGTTTCAGTTTTCACTCACCCTCCTGCTTTATCAAGTTATGCAGTACCTAGCCCACACAGCTGTACCCAGAGGCCCTGGTGCCTGCATAGAAATCGAAACCCAGATCTGCCTCCCATTCAGACCACATCCTTTCCACTGCTGCCTGGGAGGTCATCTCGTCCCAGTACCTTCAGGATCCTGCTCCACTGATGGTCTCCTCTCTGCCTTATCTGCAGCCCCTTCCCTCTCCTTCTCTTCTGGCTTCTCCTCCCTAGCTGATATACTCAATCAAATCTGTACTCTTGGGTACCACTAGGACTGGAACAAATCGTTATGCATAATTTCACGACTATGATCCCCGTCCTGTGCCTAGCTCCAACCTGGCCCTGAATTGGCCTTTCTAAGCAAATGCTTGTTCAGAAGGCTTGTACTTTCCACTAGACTTCCTTGTGTCAGAGCCCAGCCTTTACCGTCTTCCCTGCTGTCCTCAGTGCATACACAGCAAGCTGTTGTTCTGCACACAGCAATCATTCTCTGGCATGAAGAACCAACAAATTTTTCCCAAGAGCAATCCTCTTAAGCAGGCACTAGAGGGCAGCAGGAGATCACACATGGTCTTCTTTTAAGCCTCCCATTGAGGGTCAAAGCCTACCTTGTCTCTAGAGGCAGGAGGAAATGCTAAGTTTCCCTGCTGACTGAAGAGCCAGAGGGATAAAACAAACAAACAAACAAAAAAGTGGGAGAGGGGAGGGAAGCTGAGCACAGCATCGTCTGTGGGAAGGCCCACTTTTGGGTCCACTGAGTTGAGTTGCTCTGGGATTCTTCACTGTGTCTCTTACTTTCTTTAGGACAAATAACACAGGAGAACCACGTGGGTATTTTTGTGCCTAAAAAAGGTATATTTTTATATAATTTTATATATATCAAACAAGCAAACAAAAGATATCAGCCACTTCTAGGCTACTGATCAGTGTCCAGGGGTCCCTGGCCCATAAAAAGTGTGACCGTTCTCAGAGATGTAACTGCTTCCTCAGAGACTGGACCACTTTCACTTGAAACAGGTGTTTTCTTCTCAAGTGTCCTCCATGTCCCAGTGAGCCTCGGATCCTTCATCTGTAAAAGAGGACTGCAGCCTCCACTCTGCAGGATGATAGGAAGGACGTACATGACCCAGGTGTACATCTGCCAGGGCTGCACCCACATTTGATGCTCAGAGCAGTTTGATGAGGAATTAGTGTCCCCACTTTACAAACGAGGAACGTACAGTAGGAACAGTAAAGTGACTTGCCCAGGTCCTCAAATCAGATCATCTAACTCAAGAGCTTTAGATATAAGTGTCCAGTTTTGCCCTTGTCTGCTGTGTTCCACTCTGCAGGAAGCAGGCGTTCAAGGAGAAATTCCTGACAGTGTAATTAAAGCACTAGCAGGTTACAAGGGAATATTTACAGTTTCAGATGGGCATGAAAATTGAAGAATGCTGGGGCGGTGGCCAAGGACTGGACCAAATGACCACCAATGACACTCTTGACAACCTAGAATTTGGAACTAAATTGCTACTTGGGTTATGTTTCTTATTGATTCTCCAAATATTCCAAGATTTAGGTACTAACATTATGGACATTTTACAAAAGAGAAAATGAAGCCTCAGGGAGGTTAAGCAGCTTGTCCAAGGTCACCCAGCTGGAAATTGAAGAGTCAGAAGTCAAATCCAAGCAAGTCACTGTGGTATAGTTGCCCCTCTGCAATTAGGTTTATCACTTGTGTATCTATGAAAGAAGCTGTGAATTAGGTCAGATTAGGAGATCAGTTGTCTTAGAAATGGAGCAGTTTTATAGACCTGTCTTCTTTTCAGTCTCCATTACTGTTTCCCCTTTCATTCCTCAAATATGCACACCATACACAGGCTCAGACATACACACCGTATCAGAAGCCTCTCAAACCTGCCCCATAGTTCCTGGGATGGAAAGTTCATCCATCCACCTAGTTGGTTGGTTGACTTTAGCATCCCCACCCAATAGGGGGCAGGCTTGAGTACCTCAGAGAAGACATCCAAATAGCATAAAGTGCATAACTCTGGGTCTAGACCTGATGCTTAGGATGAGAAATCTAGATATAAACAGAGCTGTCCCATAATGGAACTGAAGATGTAATGAGTTCTGCATCATTAGAAGTGTCCAAAAGAAGTTGGAGGATGATTTGGTGGGGAATGACTCATTAGATGGAATTTCTGACTAGGTGACCTTTAAAGTGCTTGAGTACTCATGAGATCCTTTAGCCCATGGAAAGAGGTGGGGAGCCTGGAGGTGTTGTGGGGGGCGGGGCAGGGCAGGAATAGGCAAGGTCTAAGTATTTGCAAAAGAGAAGACTTCTTGTGCAGGAGTGAGAATTCGTGCTGCACAATATAAGGAGCAGTAGAACCTGGCATAAAACACTAGCCTAGTTATTAGCTGTGTGACCTTGGACAAATTACCTTTCTTCTCTGAGCTGCCACTTATACATCAATAAAGTAAAGTTAGACCTTCTGCCTTTGGGCTGTCATGATATATTGACATAATGGGTTTGAAGTCTGATAAGTGTTACATGAATGCAAGGCATTAAAGGAAAAAGGGGTCAGATTATACATCCATCTATTCAATTATTCAGATATGACCTGCAAACTGTCTACTCTACATCAGAGAGTGAACTCTTGCGCTGGGGATGCAAATCCTCATTAAACCAGCATGGTCTGTGCCCTGGCTGGTGTGGCACAGTGGGTTAAGCATTGGCCTATGAACCAAAAGGTTGCTGGTTTGATTCCTGGTCAGGGCACATGTTTGGGTTGCAGGCCAGGTCCCTAGTTGGGGGCATGTCGGAGACAACCACACATTGATGTTTCCCTCCCTCTTTTTCTCCCTCCCTCTCCTCTTTCTAAAAATAAATAAATAAAATTAAAAAAAAAAAAAAAACAACCCAGCAGAGTCCTCCCTCTTATGGAGCTCACAGTTTAGTTGGGGAGACAGATACTGATTTAACTAGAACATTAATTAAAGTTAAAAATATGGTAAGCCCTATAATGATGATGATAGTGTAAATGGTTCAGTTAATAATACAAGTTGAGAATAATCAAAATATAGTTTATGAATATATAATGTTCAAAAGTTCAGGCACACCTCAGATATATTGCAGGTTCATTTCCAGACCACTGCAGTAAAGTGAATATTTCAACACAGTGAGCCACACAACTTTTTGTGTTTTCCCAGTGAATATAAAAGTTATTTTATACTACACCCTATTAAGTGTGCAATAGTATTGTATCTAAATAAAGTTTTTATGCCTTCATTTAAAAATAATTAATTACTAAAAACATGAAGGCCATCATCTCAGCTTGCAGTGAGTTAGCACCACTTTGCTGGCGGAGGGTCTTACATTCAGTGTGGGAGAAGCACAGTATCGGAAAAGTGCAATAAAGTGAAATTCAATAAAATGAGGTTTGCTCTGTGTGTGTGAGTCCCCGAACTGCTCGTAATGTATTCAGTGGGATAGTATTCCCCTGCTCCTCGATGAAAATGTCAGCAAGGGACATCTAATCTATTATCACTTTCATGGTATGGACAGTGTTAGAGGCATTTTTAAGTTGCTAACACAGTTTCAAATCAGGAATTAGGTTGTCCAATCCAAGATTTTAATCAAAGTTCTACACCTGACAAATGGAATCTCCTTTCCCTCCCCAGTGGGGACCTTAAGAGGTGGAACAAGATTGGCCTTTGTTCTGTGTGTCTGCCTTTCACTCCTCTGTCCTCTCCCTCCAAGGTCAAAGCAGGAGAGAGAAGTGGCAAGGATTAGAAAGGTCACCTTTGCCCTGGGACCCTTGTACCTGGCTCTGTGTTTTCTGGTCCTGACAGATTTTTTAAACTAGCCCTTGTTCTGGGGGGCTTTTTAGCGATCCCCATTTCCAGAGGCTTCTCCCAATACCTGTGATTTCTCTTTGGCTGGCTACTGCTGATCTCCCTCTAACTTCTGTTTCTCTGGCCACCCACCCCTTGGCAATCTTCACTGTGGGGAACCCTCAACCCTTTAGAATTCTTGGGGACAGCTCAAAACAGTTTCAGGACAACTCTTTCTTCTATGGGTTCCGCACTGTTCCAGGGAAAATACTAATGCATTTTCACCTTGGCAACCTCTGGATTCGGGCCTAATTCCTGTGCAGCCCCTCCCGTTCTGCAGCCACAGCCCACTAGAGCTTTTGCAGGTACAGTGAGACCCTAGCCCACTGTCTTCCCAGTTGCCAAGGACACACAGAAAGTTCTCCAAGAGGCGCTCTTGAGGCCCCTTCTCAAAAAGTTGGGATTAGAAGGTAGCACGTTCTACATGTCCCACCTGGGGCGCTGGGAACTCAAACCATCAGGTAATAATAGCTCTCAGCAAAGTAAATCTTCCCTGAATCCGCCCTGTCTGCTCTCTGACCTTGTTTTATTTCCTTGTTCTGGCTGGGGTTTCTGGAGTAATGAAACAAGTCAGGATTCATCTCCTTTATAAATTCTGCATATAGGGGCTTGGCTCTGGTGCTTCACTTCTATTCTCTCTCGGTGTCTCAATAGAAATGTTAATGTTAACATCCTGTTGCAACAGAGGTAATAGTAATTATAACAACCAGCACAGCAGCAACGATAACAGCTAAACCAATTGAATGCTTCATCTGTGCCAGGCACCTTATTTAATCCTCATAATCATGCTTTCAGGTTGGTACTATTATTTACAGTTGGCACTCTCACGGTGCTAAACTTCGACCGTTGGGCTGAGAAGTTTGGGCCGCACAGCACACAGGTGCAGGCCCTGTCGGTGGCATTTCAGCTGGCTCCTTTCCCTTTGTTAAGGACATTCGTGTGGGTCCTTGAGTCAGGCCTCAGAGCCATCGCTTCCCTCCAACAGGAGTCTGTGACTCCGCCTCAGAAATGATCCCATTTCAGCAATTCCTGGGAGGCCATTGCTGGAACAGAGGCCATTCTTCGTGATATAAAAGTCTCAGCCTCTTTCTCCCACCCTGAATGTTTCTAATTTGAGCCCCTCTGGTCCCTGTGGAGCCTTTAAATGCTTCAAGTACAAGCCTACTGCCAAGCAAGCCTGTCTGACTCGGGAGGCAGTGCCCTGAGCTGCTGCTGAATATTGAACAAACATTCGCACGACTTTGGCTCTCCCAGAAGCCCTCAGTCTGAGGCCTTTGTTTTGTTTTCTGGATGAGGGCAAGTGGTGCCATCACCTCCTGCCGAAAAGCCCTGGCTGCCCTCCCAACAAGGAGTTGTCACTTCAACTGAGGCGGTTTTTTTTTTTTTTTTTTTTGGTGGCAACAAAATAATACCCAGCAGGAATTTGGGAGGAGAAAAAAGAGAGTTCAGTTGGCAGGTTCTCAAATGAATGGGCTGTAGTGTCATTGGAACTGAATTGGGCTTGAAACCAGACATGATCCTATTTTGGAAGCATTGTTCAGAGGGATGGGAAATGTGAACAGAGGATAAGTCTCTTCAAAAATGCTCTTTATCCTTGCCTGTTAAAGGCAGTCTGTTTTAACTGAACTCTCCCATCCCCTCGATGGCAAGGACCTGTGTGAAAACGTAGAGGGAGTCAAAACAACTGGCAAATTGATCCAGCTCTTCATCTGTTAACTCTCCTATTGAGAAAGCTAATTTTGCTTTGGGAAGAGGTCACTGGATTAGGAGCCATCAATTATCAATGGTGAAATTCACAAATCTTGGCTCTTAAACTCATCAGTGCTTTGATAAGAGCACAATGATCAGGATATGTACATATATTACAGAATCAACAAATATTTATTGAAAGTATTATTGAACGCCTACTGTGTGCCAGGTACTGTGTACAGTGAATATGAAAATCAGCAAGATTCATACTGTTTTTGCCCTTCTGGGAGTTTCAGTCTAGAGACAGAAATAGGTGATAGGTGCTATGAAGCTCTTTAATGTAAAACCCTAATAATTAAGATTGGTGGCATGGGGATAGAGTTTAGGCAAGGCCTTGCTGAGGAATTGCACTTGAACTAAGTAAGATCTGTAGGATGAGGGGGAGTTAGCCAGGAGAAGCATTCTCTGCAGAGAAGAGAGAGCATTTGCTGAGACTGAGAAAGAAAGGCACCAGGTATATGCAAGGAACTTAAAGGCCATTGTAGCTGAAAGTAAAAGAATTAGGAAGAACAGGATAAGAGATCTGATTGGAGAGGCAGACAGGTTGTCTAGATCCCACATTACCTGTATGCCATCTTAAAGCTTTTGGTCTTCATCCCAAGAGCAGTGATTTGCCATGGAAGAGTTTTAAGCTGGAGGAGAATATAGGTTTCACATTTTAAAAAATCTTTAGCCACAGGATGAGGTTGGATCAGAAGGAATTAGCTTTAGCAGTTGTAATGTCTACAGAGGAGTAATTAATGGAATGGCTAATGGCCTTCCCTATTGCAGCTCTCATCCAGATCATAGCTTAGGCATGACACAATCTTTGCGAAGAGAATCATTGTTAGTAAGTGTGCATGGGACTTAGAGGTAAATTCATTTCTCCATTTAGGTATTGGGTTCCTGACTTGTTCAGTAACAGAGCTGGACCAGACGATACCCAAGTGCCCTCCCTTTGTAAAACCAGCCCTTAAGTTTGGCTGTAAATTCTGTACTGCTACTTCAGTGCAGTTTGCAGCCCGGACTCTGGGCTTCTAACCCCGCTTGTTGACCTGATGGACTGAAAAAGCTAACGATTTATTAGACGAAAGCAGACCAACAAAGATCTATAGCTTCTTTTGTTGTTAAGTGGGTAGTTATATCTTTAACCCAAAGGCAATGAATATTTGTTTGATCCAGGGGATTTCTTACTCCCAGCACCACATTGCATTCCTTTGCAATTAAATTTTGTGCATATAGCAAGTGCTAGGAGAGGCTGCCCATCTGTGTTTTAAAATAAGAGATAAAAACAATGGTGAATTGATTATCAGTCTGGGTCATGTGCTGAAAGAATCACTCACTCACTGTGTGATGTTGGAGAGTCATTTTCCTTTTTTGGGACACGATTTCCTCTTGTTTAAAGTGGGAGGATTGTACTAGATTAGTGTTTTTTTTTTCCAATGGTGTGCTTTTCAATAGTTTTGGAAAGATGTTTTATGGAGAAAAGATGTTCCACTTCATTTATTCTCCTTGGAGACGCACAATCTAAGTGTATTGATGGTCTAATTAATTCCAAAGTTTTCACTTTAATGCATCCATCATTAAAGTAAAAACTTTAACATGGCTCTCTGTCAGAGATTCCCTTTTCCCATCTATAACCTAAGACGAGAACAGAGGTTTCCAAACTTTTTCTGCAGAGGATCAGATAGTAAATATTTTAGGCTTGTGGGCCATACAGTCCTTGTTGTAATCATGCAATTCTGCCATTGTACCCATACACAATGAAAAGAATGAAGGTGGCTATGTTCCTATAAAACTTTATTGACACTATCAGGCAGCGGGCTGGATTTGACCCATGGGCCATAGTTTACTGACCTCTGGGTCAGAGTGTGTGCTAACTGCTTCCTAATGTCCTTGCAGCTCTAATATGCTCACCCCTTCTCTCCTGGATGGTTATTCACTCCCAAGTTTGAAGTCATTGTTTTCCAAAACTATCCCTCTGGACTTTCAAAGTCATCGCCTTCTTTCAGCGTGTCTGTGCGTAAGTCTGTCTCCATCTCCCCAGCTGCTGAGAGGCCTTCTTCACAGCTTTGTTTTGTTTATCTTAGTAACTACCCATCTTTAATCCCTCTGAAGGATTGGCTAGCTGGAATACGCCTTGTCTTCCTCCCCCGGAGCCTTTGATCTGATGTTCATAAGCATTTGCTGACAGCCAGACAGAAAAGGTGGAGCCCAGATCCCAGGCCTGAGGGCCCAGAGAATAATGAATGAAGGCTGCATTTATTTGTATTTCTAATTGGCAAGCCCATTTCCAATTCAGCTGCGTGTCACTGCAAGCCCAGAGCAAGAGAAGGAGACCACCCTTCTTTTTCTGCCAGCACTTGGTGCCCAGGGACCCTGGCTCCACTGAGGCAGGAGCTGGCCTTGATGTCACCAGGGTTAGAAGAAGCTGCCATCTGTAGCTCTGCCCCTTGGTGCATGGCTCCCTCTGTTTTGCCACTGAGACTGTGCATTGCACAACTTTGAAGATACCATTCACATTATCCAGGACGTAAATAGAACCCTCTCGATTGTACAAATCACTTTGCTTCCTCAAGCTTTTTGATATAGCCACTGAGCTCTCTCCTCATATGACATGTTATGTAGAAGGCTAGTCTATAAAACAGAGAAAAGTGGAACTGCTCTGTTTGAAGTTGAGATGTGGGTTCAGAGTTCTTCTGCCTGCTTGGTTTTCTTCTTGCCCTTGTCAAGTAGCTGCTGAGATGCTTCCAGAGATCCCTAGAATTCCTCAGAAGAATTTTGGAGCCTTTAGACTTGATCATGAATGTCATTCTAGCCATTCAGAGTTCTATACGCTCCCTTCTTTCATTAAGTCTCAAAGACATACTTAGCACCATGTTAGGCACTGAAGATGAGGAGGGGACTGGACTGGGAGACACGGCCCCCGATCACCAAGACCTGATTATGGGGTTCGAGAAGTCAGCAGAAAATGAGAAGAGACAATGAGCTTAACAAGATAAGGTCTTATAAGTGGAAATACTTATTTGGAAAAGAAGGACTAGGGAAAGGAGAGACTTCCTGAGGAGGGTCACACTGGAATGGAGCATGGATGGGTGGTAAAGATTCAGAGAGGCCAAGGGGAAAAGTAGGCAGAGTAAGCAAAGGCACAGATGTGGGAGATGCTAAGTGTGTGGATCCAGAGAGACAGAACAGAAGGGGTCATGTGTGAATCGGAGCCCAGTGTGCACATGAAGAAGGCAGGAAAGGAGTCTGCCCAAGGGAACAGATGAGTACAGAAGAAAAGGGGAAGTGATGTCTTCTCCAGACAGGCCCACCTCCTTCTAACACATTTATTACTCGTAACTGTTGCAGCTGGTATTATTAATCCCACTTTACAGAATTAATTACTACAGGCTCTTGGAGATTTTTCCAAGGTCGATGGCTATTACCAAGTAGCAATGAGATTTAAACTGAAATCAACTTGACTCTAAAGCTTGTGTTGCCCCTGTTGCATGGGACTTCATGAAAAATATAGGACTGGAGATGAATCATAAAAGAAAGGTAGAAATTCTGTGAGTTGACAGTGGATAGGAAGGATTTCTGGCTGGGAAAAATATTCGTGCATATTAACATCTTGCAAGGTCCTTGGAGAATCCTCTAGTCTGCTCACCATCTTTAAATATGGAGAAAGTGAGGCCTAAAGAGAGCAGTGGGTGGGAGGGGGGAGCATTTAATGTAAACAGTAGAACAGGACTCCATTCTGGTCTCTGAACCCTCAGGCCATGCTTTTAATAAAGCATCACGAACAAACCACTCTACCACCTTTTCCTTTGCAGTTGCTACCAGCTACCAGCACATCGGACTCTTTATGGGTTCAAGAGTCTGACCTTTTGAACAGTACTGAATGTATCTCTCCCTCCCCAGAGACCACGGAGTTGGGCAGCAAGAAGGAGCTCAAGTCCATGCCCTTCATCACCTACCTCTCAGGTCTGCTGACGGCCCAGATGCTGTCGGATGACCAGCTCATCTCAGGTGTGGAGATCCGCTGTGAGGAGAAAGGCCGCTGTCCATCTACCTGCCACCTTTGCCGCCGACCGGGCAAGGAGCAGCTGAGCCCCACACCGGTGCTGCTGGAAATCAACCGTGTGGTCCCCCTGTATACCCTCATCCAAGACAATGGCACCAAGGAGGTGAGCCCCCTGATACAGTCACTGGGTCAAATCTAAGTACCAACCAACCTATCTCCTGCCCCATGGGCCCTTTGTTGGAACTCTAGTCATTGGCATCATCATCATCATCATCATCATCATCATCGTGATGACTAGCATTTATCAATACCTTACCACGTCTTACGTACATAAGCAGCTTGGTAACACAAGCTTCTATGACCAACAAACTCTCCAACCTCATGGCTTAATACAATAGAGTTTATTTCTTGTCTGTGCAGAGTCCCAAATAGATTTTTTTTTTTTGATGACTAGCTTTCCTCTGAGAAGTAGTGCAGAGATCCAACCTGTTCCATCTTGTGCCACATCAACTTGGTGTTTCCACATTTGAGATGGAAAAAGAAAGAACATGGGGGTTGCATGGGAGTGGTTTGAATGGGCCAAGGCTGAAAGTGGCAAATAGCACTTCGGCTCCCATCCCATTGGCTAGAACTAGCTGTTGGGCACACCTGTCTGCAGAGACAGGGAAACGTGTCCCATCTGTGCATCTAAAAGAAGATGTGAGTTTGGTGAAAAACTGGTGGTATCTGCCTCAGTACCATACTTAGATTATCTTATTTAATTCACCCTTCAAAGCTATGTTTTTCTCACAGATATTGGGTGGATTCATATGAAATTGCAGACACTGGACCATCTTTTACTTGTAAAAATGGCAATTCCGTATGGTTCATTTTAATGTCATACCTTCTTTACAAGTGGGGAAACCTAACAGATATTTAGTGATCTCCTGAAAGTTGGTTTGCTCCAGAGACAACAGGCTTAATTGTAAAATTATGCCTGCTCTTTTTCCTCTTTCTGCGCCTCTCACTTTGAATGACAGCACTTCAGGGCTTGGCGGGACCATATGTGTGATCTGGTTCACTGGTTTGCAAACTCATGTTCATGGCACACTTTTCTAAGTGCAGCCTTCAGGAACCCCCATTCATAAAACCAGGAATAGTGATGCCACAACTTCAGTGAGGAAGGGAAAGGTGGCTAAAGCATCTCTACTTGGTCCCCACTCTTCTCTCTGCAGAAACTCCTTGACAGCTCTGGACCTCCAAAGGAGAGAGTCTGGCAGGCCACTGACCATCCAGTAGGATGCTATGAAAATTGTGCCTCTGCCATAGCATCCAACTGGGCTGAGTAAATGCCAGAGGGTGGTGAGGGAGCAGGTAGAGCTCTTTAAAGAGGACAACAAGGTGATGAGAACAAGGATGAGGAGTATCAGGTAGACTACCTGAGGCAGAAAAGAACGTGGTCCGTACAAAGACTGAAATTCGCCATGGCTAAGACTAAGATATGAAGGGAAAGCAGAGATGAGGCCAGTGGGGTAAGGAGGAGCCTGGTCACTTAGGATATTGTAAGCTAGACCACAGAGTTTAGACCTGTCTGGAGGGCCTTAAGGTGCTGAAGACACATGATTGGTGGGAGGCTGACAGGATTAGATGTATGTGGTGGAAGGAGCCCTCTGGAAACAATCCAGACGATCATCAATGGGATGGAGTTACGGTGTGGAATACGCATACAGTGGAATACTGTACAACAGGCAAAATGAATGACCTGTAGTGACAATATAAGATAAATGAACACAATATTAAATGAAGAAAACAAGTCCCAAAGATACATTTTAAACAGCGTGATACCTTTTCTACTATTTAAATTTTAAAAAGATACATGAACACTCCTACTACACTACCTTTTAGAAATAAATACAGGTGCAATGAACCATTTAAAAATGGAATCAAGGAAATGATGACCATCAGATTCAGGATGATGGTAATCTGGAGTCAGCAGAGGCAGGCTGATGTGAGGAGGGCGTTCTTGTTACATTTAAGTAGTCAAGTCCCTGGCTGGTGTTTTGGGCAGTGGATTTGTGGGAGTTTATTAGAATATTAAAACTAGCTAGTTAACTAACTAACACTAACTTGATGTTACATAAAACATAACCATATGCAGTGCTACAATGAGCCTGAGTCATTAACCGTTACAAGTAATCTAATCCTGTGCATCAGAGGTCCCCTAAGTAATGCCAACAGAAATGCCAAATATGTGTATGAGGACTATCCAGAAAAAGTCCAGCCATTGTTAATATAATGAGAATGGTTTGAATGACATTGATGTAACCTGTCAGCCAAGGAGAGTGGGCTCCAATACACATGCATGAACAATGATGACCTCACTGTACTAGTCGGTAGGGGTGGTAGACGCTGGTGAGTGAGCATGGGGACTGTGTGGCCATCACATCAAAATGACTGAGTTAGAGCAACGATCTACATCAAACTTTGTGTTAGGCTTGAACATTCCTCCACAGAAACTATCCAGATGATTCAGAAGGCTGCAACTATGGGCAGCTGGTGACGGGCAGCTTCGTCATGACAATGTGCCCGCTCAACATCACATCTCATGCAGCTTTCTGGTGAAACATCAAATCACCCAGGTGACCCAGCCTGGGCTTGGTGTCCTGCAAATTCTAGTTTCCCCCCAAACTAAAACACCTTTGAAAGGGAAGAGATTTCAGACCATCAGTGAGATTCAGGAGAATACGATGGGGCAGCTGATGGCGACTGGAAGAACTGTGTGAGGTCCCAAGGTGCTTACTTTGAAGGGAACTGAGATATCATTATCCTATGTGCAGTGCTTCTTGTATCTTCTTCAAGAAATCTCTCTGTTTTTCATATTACATGGCTGGATACCTTCTAGACAGACGTTGTATCCCCACACCTCAGCTTCAGGGTGAGAGGACATTGTGGAAATGTAAGAATGGAAGCAGGGAGACCTGTGGAGGCTGTTGAAACTTCCAGTAAATGCCAAGGTTGGTCAGACCATTGTGTGTGCGATTGAAAAAAGCAGCATCCTGGTAACTGTACAGGTCTGAACTCTCCCTAATCAGCTGCCAAGGTGAGTGAGGTTACTAACAGCCCCATGCACTCCTCTGTGAGCTTTCCCCAATGACCTCTATTCTGGGCCACGCTCTCTTCATCTGTTATGTGGCACAATACAAGCCCAGTCCCGGGAATTTTGTGATGTGTTCTTGGCATATGTGTGGTGGCAGAGGAGTGCTAGTTCCTTTCTCCTTTGCTTAGCAGTCTGATCACCCCATGTCTAAACAGTGCCAGCTTCCCTTAGCATTATTACAATACTCAACCCTGGAGATTCAGTGAGGTCTTTCTGAGGTCCATTCGTGATGTGTTGTCAGAACGGGTGTGGAAAGTGGCCACTAGGTGTCACTGTTCTCCTTACGGGAGATCTGGAGCCCTAGGCGCCCTAGTCATTGATTCGTTAATTCAGTAAGTCTTTCTGAGCACTTACTGTATGCAAGTACTATGTCACACACCCTAAGAAGTGAAGAGTATGACAAGTAGATATGTCTTTATCTTCATGGGGTTTACAGAATTGTGGAGGAGACAGATGTTAATGAAACAATCACACAAGTAAAGACAGACTATGCTAAGCTCGAAGAAAAAGGTCAGAGCCATGGTCTCAAAGTGTGTAACTGGGGCCCTGTGGGGTCAGGGAAGGCTTCCCAGAGGACGTGACGTTGAAACTGAATCTTTAGTGGCCAGGTGCATAAAGTGGATGGGGAGGAGAGGGTTTGGGAGAGGGAGGGAAATCTGAGCGCAGGCTGGGTTGAAGGCTCAGTTCCTGCGAAGGCCTGAAGAATAAGCAAACACAGCCCACTTCCCTGAGGAATGAGTGACAACAGTGTGGTAAGGGCTGAGACTGAGGGACAGCCGCACAAGCAATCCTGAGCAGAGGTGGCAGGACCAGACGAGGCAGAGCTGTGCGGGCCATGGTGGCAAGGAGCTTGTCCTGGAGGAGTCCTGGAGGAATTCAGGCAGACAGACAAGGGCGCTGATTCTCAGCTCCAAGGGCTGCTCCTCTTAGTCGTCCCTGCGCAGAAATGTTAGAGCTGGTTGGCTGGAGCTGGCTTTCTCCAAGTCTCCACTTTCTTCACCCCCGACCTCAAACCCCAAGACAGGACTATTTCAAGTTCCATGGCAGCCTGCGGGCTGTGGTGTCTTAGGCATTTCCCTGAGGGCAGGCTGCTGGGGGGGGGGAGTGGGTGGGAGTGGGTGGGACAGCCCTGTTCCTGGCCTGGAAATGGCCCTGAAGGAGGGCGCTATGGCTGCTGAGGGAGGTTGGTGTGATGAGAGAGTGGCTGCTTTTATCACTTGTTTTCTTATCTCTTCCTAAAACCTCACCACTCCTTCGCCCCTGGTTTCTCCATCTCTCTGCCTTTCTCTGCAGCTGGAAGCAGGGCCATATGCATAAAACACACAAAAAGGCCTGGGCTCCAACTCCGAGTCATAGCAAGGCTGGTGCAAGTCCTTTTTCCTTCTGGCCTTTCTTTTCCCACCTGAAAAAAAAAAAAGATAGGATGAGTGAGTTTCTTTCAGAGCTTCTTGCAAGAGACTTTGTCTAAAGGCAATCAGATAGTGTGGGCTCTGCATTCCACCCTTTTTCACTGTGTGATGCTGAATGGCCTCCCCAAACCCCAGTTTCCACATCTGTAAAATGTGGTTTCATGATTCCTGCTTCATGGGAATCACACGAGACAATGAATGTATAGTGCCTGGCTCATGGCATGTAATGGGCAACATTTTTGTATAATGATAAAATGTATTGTTGGTCTAAACTGTCCCCTTCCTTTTTTTATGCTTCCTTTGGTACCTTCTTTTCTAAGTAGTACTTGACACCTTTGCAGATGCCCAAAGTGCTGGAGTGAGATCTGTATTTTGTATGGGAGAAATCATTGGTTAACCCAAAAGGGCGATCACAAAGGGGGGGAATTTAGGAACATTTTCCCACTTTAGAAACATTTCTAGAACTTATACTCTGTAGATAAGGAGTTAAACACGAGTAAAAGGATTTCCTTCTCCTATAGCCCTTCCCAAGCAGGATGGAACGACTCTTCTGTGTGAGAACTCCCAACATCTTGAGTTATTTGAGTTGCTGAGTCAGCTCCTGAGTCCCATTTTATGACCCAGTCAGGAGTATCAAAAAGGGGTTAGGACTTGCCTGAAATCTGTGGGGGCAGTTCTGGTCTGTGATGCTGGACCAGGGCCAGGGTGTGATGTGGAGGGCCTAGGGGCCATTGGACACTAGTTCCTTGGTGGTTGGGGTATCCTTGGGCCCATTTGAGAATGCATGGGAAAAGATGATGCCATCTGTCCCAGCTGGAAAAGAACCCATCATTATGCTTCATGTTGTGGTTTTGAACAAGCAAAGCAGGAAAAAATGTCTTTATGATTAAAGGGTTTGATTAATATGTAAATCTCCTCCCTCCACCTGTTAAATGACCCATACACAGCCCAAAGCCACAGAGCTTGGCTGAGCATAACTAGTACTTAATGTGCAAGACTCTGTGTGGCTGTTAATTTAGCCTTTGGGTGAAGAAGAGGCGACGCCGAGTGGTAGAGACAGAACAGTGTCACGGTGAAGAGCCACACAGAGCTGGCTCTGAATTCCATCTCTGCCACCGACTGTCTGGGTGACCTTACTTTTACTCATGTGTAAAAAGTAGACATTACAGTATCTGTCCCTCTCCATTTGGGGGTTCAGTGTTTTCTGTGGAAGATGTAGAGAACTGGGACTGTGGGCTCCACCCTCAATTTGTGTGTGACATTGGACATGAATGCTTCTGCTGCTTTGGTCACTGTTTCTTTATCTGTGTGATCAGTACTGGTTAACTTGACTCACATTCCCCTCAGGCCTTGTGATTGGATCAGATCTAGCTTCTACCATGAAAATAAGGAAAAGGTTGAGGTTGAAAGAGGCATCCTGGGACCTGAGACTTCTTTTTTATCCGGAGAGCTTGCCAGTTTGACTCCTGCAGTTAATACTGGGAAGAGAAAGACAGGCTTATCTTGTACTCAGTCCCAATGTCAGAGCATTTATGGGTAGAGAGGGGTATTAAAATTGCATCCTATTTATTTTCCAAATCAACCTCTTTATTTCACAAATAGTAAAACTGAGGCTTAGAGATGAAGAACAATTTGTCCAGGTCACATGGCCAAGTCTGAATTCCAGTGGTCAGGCATGGCTTCTGACCTCAGAAATATCATCTCTCTAAGATTCGGTTTCCTCCTCGGTGAGATGGGTGGTGCTAACTTCCCCACGGGACTCTCACATAGAAAAAGTTAGGTGCCCATTTGCTATTGTTTTGCAGACTCTACAATACTCTATAAATCTGAATAATTCTTTTCTAGAGCTTGGGTCCCCTGATTTCTGATAATGTGAGTGGGTTTTTTTTTTTCCTTTTTTCCATTCTGCCCAAGGGAGAGCCATGTGTAATTTTGGTCTTGTTGTGGCTGTTTAACCTTCCAGCAGATCCTCCCTCTCTGCCAGAAAGACTTGTTTTCTCTATTTACACTTCTTGGCTCAAACTGAGAAGAGAATTCCAAATGACTGCTCTTTGAAAAGAAATTAACAGCCAAGATTGTGTCCCCCCACTCACACTATTATTATTACCACCACCACCACTGTCATTATCACAGCCACCCTCACCATTACCACCATCACCTTGTACTGGGTGCTTAGAGTGTGCCAGATCCTATGCTAGGACATGGGATACAGAGGGGAATAAGACATGGATTGTGCCTTCAAGGAGCCCATATTCGAGTGGATGAGGCAGAAGAGCCACATAAGTAACTATAATTACTTGCATATGCTACATTAATGCATGATTTATTTTCAACAATACAATAGACATTCCAACAGTGTTAGAAAAGAGGGAGAAAGAAACTCTGGAAGGGAGAATCTGGACAAGATTTTTGGGGCAGGGAAGGTGGATGTGGGCAGACAGTAGAATAGCTTGAGGCGAGTCTGCTGCTGATAAAGATAAAACTATCTATTAGACACACATTATCTGCCAAAAAATGGTGCCAAGGGCTTTACTGCTTTATCTCATTTGGTCACTTGGCAACTTTAAAGGGGAGTACTATTATGATCCCTATGTGGTAGATGAGGAGGCTGAGCCCCGGAGAAGCTGGAACCCAGGTCTTTAAAATTCCAAAGGTAGTCTAGGCCAGAGCCGGAGAACAAGCCTTCCACCTGTTTTTATAAATTAAAGGGATGCAGCATAGCATAGGCACCCTCATCCCTTTGCAGATCAGCTGTGGCTACTTTCCTGCACCAATGGCAGAGTCGAGCAGTAGCCACAGAAGACAGTATGATGCGCACAGCCAAAAATGTTTACTGTCTAAGTCCTCTACAACAAACGTATGGCAAACCCTGGTCTAGACCAACGCATCTTAGAAAAGGAGAGGAAAGTTATGTCAAATACTATGTGCCAAACAGAGAAGACTAAAACTCAGCAATTATTTTTAAGAGTTTTATTATTAAATATATTAGGTTAACATTGGTTAATATTACAATGTAAATTTCAGGTAAATAACTTTATAGCACAACATCTGTATACTCCATGATGTTATTACCACCCGAAGTCTAGTCTCCTTCCATCACCTTACATCTGACCTCCTGTACTTGCCCTCTTCGCCTTTGCCCCACCACCCTTTCCCACTGGTAACCATGCTATTGTCTATATCTGTGAGTTTGTTGGTTTTGTTTGTTGCTTTTTGCTTTGCATCCCACATGTGTGTGAAGTGATGCAGAAGCCCAACTAGTATGGAGTACCGACCATATCCCTGGAATTTTGAAGTGCATCCTGCATATTAACATGTGTCCTTTCCTCTGCCCTGCCACCACACATTTCAAGTACACACTGTTATGCCTGTTTCACAAAGTCAGAAGCAAAAACTTGAGGCCTTAAAGAGGTAAATCATTTGTCTGAGATCACACAGCTAGTGACCTCTGGGGTCAGAACTCAAACCCAGATGTCTGTGTCTTGTGACAGGCCTGAGTGATAGGCCTAAAAGATTTGGGAGAAATAAAACTGGAGAAGCGGCATGCCGAAAGCTGAACTGTGGACCAGTTTGAATGCTGTGCTGAAGGGTTCGGGTACCATGTAAACGATAAGGAACCCTTCAAGATTTGGGGGTGAGGGAGAATCGTGCCTAGGTGTGAGTTTTAGGCTAACAACTACAGCAACAGTTGAGGGGAATTACAGGGACCAGGGCTGCTTTTTTGGCAAAGGTTATGCATTTGGGCTCCTCAGATCCCTGATTTCAGAGGGTCTTTGGATCTCCATTCCCGGAAAATTTTTACAGAATTATATGTTATTGTAATTTTTTTTTTCTGGTAAAAAGAGAAATGGCATCAGCACATTTTCCAAATGTTCTTGACCCACATGACATAGAACAGTAAGATAAGGGGGCCAATAAGTTGCTGGTGTCCCCTGCAGAAGTGAAACGGGAAAAACCAGCATTCATGCTGCCTGTCACCTACCAGACCCAATAAGCAGAGACAGGGATTGAATCTTTATGGGACTTTATTCAGATGGCTGGCGATTTGAGAAGACGGCGGGTTATGTACTCTAACAGACTGTCTTAAATTTCATTTTAAACCAACCCTGTCTATAAGTAGAAGAAAGTATAGATAAGGGGGTTGGAATTAGGTAAGGCAAAAAGTTAATCAGATAAAAGCTGCAGCATTCTTGTGTCTTGGGCGGTGGTCTTTGTGTCCTGGGCTGCAGATGTCTCCAAAGACTCAGGTACACTCCTGATGCTTGCAGTCCTCCTGAGGCACAAAGGTGGAACTATTTATGGTCTCCTGGAGTCAGGGTGGGTCATACCTTCAGTTCCTGGAACAATAGCTTTTTACCTGCATCGATTACTAAGCTTATTAGCTATTACCTAAACTAAAATTTTCCAACTCTTGAGTCCCCCATCACAAGTCCACATATGTGATGTCTGAGAGACTCAAGTCAAATAATTTTAACAAATATTTACTAAAGGTCTCCTATGGGCCAGGCCCTGTTCTGGCCATTTGGGATACATTAGGGAGCAAAACAGGCATATATTTCTACCATCTGGACACTTCATTTGTACCGGAGTATGTGTGGGAAGCATAAACAATCAGACTAGTAAATGATACAGTATAGTATATTAGAAAGTGAGCAGGGGGGAAGGAAAGCAGAACAAGAGAAGTTAGAAAGGAAACTTGGAGTTGTGGAAACTTGGATCTCAGAGTGTCTCAAAGTCCATGAGAATCGCTTGGGATGGGGATGGGTAAGCATTTGTTAAGAATGCAGATTCTTGGCTTTCTCTGACTGACTCTTTCTCTGGGGGATGAGTTTGGACTCTCCATCTTCACAAGCTTCCCTGGTGAGTCTGATGTACACTAAGCTTGAGAACCACTACCCAAAGTCATTGTTCATATATCTTTGGTCTTTCTCATTCTAGAATTCCTTCAGGGATTTCCTTGCTTAGGGATTAAGAAAGTCAAGTACTTCTTATTATCTAGCATAAATCTCTGCTGTTGTGGGCCACTTCCTCTTCATCTCCCTTGCATTCTGAGAAGGAGGTGAAGTGGTCAGGAACCAGACTGTCAGGCAATCCTTGGCAAGAGGGAAGATCAAAGAAAAGAGGGGGGAAATAATCCCCGTATTACTCAACATGCTCACGGTCAATTACAAAAGAGGAACTTCAGGCTTGGCTTGCCTACTTAGCAGAACTGGAAAACATAGCTATTTCGTGAGACCAGAAGACTACCAGATTCAATAGGATATACAAGACATACAGACTTAGCAAATACAAACATTTTGCATGTCAGAGATTAGAGAGTTTATGGGTTTTTTTCCCCACCACATGGGACATTGAAATCAGTTAGAAAATGCAATAAAAAAGAGAACTGCAGAATGTCTTTCCCATGTACTTTTTAAAAAATAAACTAAGGTTTATATTTTATTTTATTGTATTTATTCTTTATTGTTGACACTGTTTCGGATGTCCCCCACTTCCCCCACGTCCCCCACATCCCCCCTTTCCCCCCTCTACCCATCCCCTGCCCCACCCTCCATCCTTCCTGCATTGTGGTGTCCAGGGACCATGCATATATGCATATATGTTCTTTGGCTAATCTCTTCCAATCTCCCCAACTACCTCCCCTCTGAAATCTGTCCATCTGTTCTACCTATCCATGCCTCTGGTTTTATTTTGTTCTTCAGTTTATTTTGTTCATTAGATTCCACATGCTTTAAAAATAACAACCAGTTACTGAGTACTTCAGTCGTTCCAGGAGCTCAACTCAAGCTCTTTATATACTTAGCTCCCCGAATCCTCTCACCAACCCTGCATGGTGGGCTCTGTTGTTATCTTTCCTTTCCCACTAGGGGAAGTGAGGCATGGAGAAGTCAGATCACTTTGCCTCATGGTCCTTCAGATAGGAACTGGCGGAGCCAGGGTTGGACCTGGGCACCTGAGCTTCTTCTCACTGTGCTGCTCTCTCTCTCCTAGCTACTGCCCTTCGTCTTTTCAAATGAGGTGCAAGAAATGGAAGTCTCATGTGTGCTATTGGCACCATCACTGTATTATATGACCTTCTCCACCTACCATCTTTATTTCTTTACTTAATGGCCACAGTTAAAAAAAAATTGACCAGTTTTGCCCTCTGCACTGATTCACTCTCATTTGTTCCAGTATTGGCCCCCTGCATCTCCTGGAAATGTAATGGCTTCTCTTCACTGGTCAAACACTTTTAATAGTGTTTTCTATCTCAGTTCTTTTTTTTTCAAGATTTTATTTGTTTATCTTTAGAGAGAATGGAAGGGAGGGAGAAAGAGAGGGAGAGAAACATAAATGTGTGCGAGAGATACATCCATCGGTTGCCTCTCACATGCCCCCAACTGGGGACCCAGCCTGCAACCCAGGCATGTGCCCTGACCAGAAATCCAACCGGTGACCTTTTGGTTTGCAGATCAGCACTCAGTTCACTGAGGCACCCCAGCCGGGGCTCTATCTCAGTTCTTGTAATCCTGAAAACATTAAGACATCTTTGATAAAACTCATATCTTCCTGTCTACACCCAGATCCCCAACACTACAACCCATTAACAAATCCTATAGATTTTTCTTCTTAAGAATTTCTCAGATATGTTCACTTTTACCCAGTCTGGTCCAAGTCTTGCCTAGGCTATTGCTGGAGCCTCCTAACTGGCTAGCAACGAACCTTGCTCCCTGTAATCCAGCCTTTTCCTAGTAACCAGAGTGATAGTTTCAAAACTAAAACTTGTTCGTATCACTTTCCCTGATTAAAATCCTTAACTGGCTTCCAATTGCTCTTGGGATGAAGACTAAGGTGTTTACCATGACCTAAAGGGAGCTGCCCGGACTGGACCTTCCAACTCCTTAAAACTCATCTTGTACCCCTACTGTCCTGGTTGTCTGTGCTCTAGTCACAGTGATCTTGCAGTTTCTGGAAACAGTGCTTTTTATCATTCCCAAGAGCCTTTGCACATGCTGTTCCCTGTATGTGGAATGGTTTTCACTCCTCCACTGATTTCTGTCCACTGAGCTAGCTGCTACCCACCTACCAGATTGCCGAGGCATCTGGATTTGATAAGGCCCCCCTTTGGCTTGTTTACCTACTTTCTTGACTCTTTTTATATTTCTCCCATAGCAGTTATGATAGTTTCTAATTGTGTTTTTGTGCTTTGTAATTATTTGATTGATGTCTGTCTCCTCTTTCTCCTCCTCCAAATTTTATGGTTTTCATTAGTGATGGCAACTGTGCCTATGAGGAAGAAAGAGCAGGTAAACTCAGGAATGCAGGCACTGGACAGGCATCTAGTCAAACTCTTGTCTATGACTTGATTCCTTTCTACCACACCTTACAAAAATTCTGGAGCCTGTGTTTGAACATTCTCAGTAACAGCTTGCTCAGTGACCCCTTGCATCCTGCTTGCCTCACTTCTAGAATATCCTTCCTTATATTGAATCCAAGTATTTTCCTCTTCATTAGAGGGTAAACTCCATTGCACCAGGGTCTGGACAAACTTTAGCTCAGCATTGCAGCAACAGCTTTAAGTATAGTGCCTGACCCATAGTAGACATTCGAGAAATAGATTGTTGACAATAAATGAATGGATGAGTGAAAAACAGGTGAGTTGCCAATTTGCACTGGTGATGCTTACATGTTGCGTTCACATATACTGGCTTCCTTCATTCTCTCACTAGGCCTATGAAGGTTTCAGTGCTTATTTTACAGGTAGGGAAACTGAGGCTCAGAAAGAGTAGGTACCACCCTCTGAAGCCCCACAGGGCTAACAAATGTGCGAACCAGGGCTGGAATCCCTTTCCCGGCTCTCCCTACAACCACTCATTTATCACACAGCCATCATTTATCCGAGGGTGTCCTGCAAAGCCTGGCCCAGCCAGGTAGTGCTGGGCTTCCAGGAACAGAGTGAGCTGCAGACCATCCCTGTTGGAGCTTAGCCCTGCTCACAGCGGGCTCCTCTTGGGTCATTAGGCAACTTCAGTCTGCAGGGGTGCTAAAGGCCTAGAGAGAATTCACAAACAATTCACCTCCCTCTGTCTATTTCTCTCTAATCTAAAAAGGAAAAAAAAAAGGTGTTCCATATGTGCCTCACAATCCACTAGGCAGATGCAGTGAGAACAGCAAGCGTTTATACTACTACATAGCTAGTGGGTCTGTGCAGAGCCCTCTCTGCTCGTCAGAGTCACATCACTCCTAGCATTTCGGAGCAGCACGGGTCCAGGCCACACGTGCTAGTCCTGGGAGGAAAAAAATCCTCGAGAAATAGGGCTTCTCCTTGGACTAGGTGTTTCTTTTCATTTTTAGCTTCGTTGCCAAATGTTCCCATTTTGGGGGAGCACTGTTAAGTCTCTGGATCTTCTGCTACCCAACCCCAAAACAACTGAGTGTAGAAAAGTATGACATATATGAAGGTAGAGAAAATAGTGTAATGAACTCATACCTACCCCTTTCTAGTTTAACGGTGATCAATTCACACCTGCTCTTACCTCAAACATTATATAATTTATATATGTAAATGTAAAAGTTTGTATTTTTAAAAGATAAGAACTAAAGAAATCCTCAGTACCTTTGCCATGTTCTCCAAATTAACAGTTTTTCTAGACCATACTTTGTAAGCGCCTGTGTCTGATTATTCCCAATCAACCACTTGCTCAGTGACCTCTAAGCAGCCTGTTCTCACTACTAGCACATCTTTCGTTTATCCTGAGTCAGATATTTTCCTGTACACTTCTTGTCCTTTTAGTGTTTAGTTACATCCTTCAACAATACATGGAAACAGTCTTACCTATGGATTTAGAGAAAGAGCACATGTTTTGGAACCCGAGAAATGAAGGTTCAAATATCAGATTTGGCAGAAGATTTCTGTGTGCCTTTGGGCACATTACTTAAGTTTTTCAGTTTCTGTTTTCTCGTCAGTAAAATGTGATTAATAATACCTACCTTTTAGAATTGTTTTTCAAATTAACTAAGATAATCCTCATAAGGTGCTTAGTAACAATGCTTGGCACATAGAAGCAGCTCAGTAAAAGGTAGTCCTCTCTCCTGGTTCTAAGTGACAGTCTTTCCAGTACTCAAGGACATGTTAGGTCTTGATTGGACTTTTCTTCTGGTAAACAGCCCCAGTCCCTCCATAGGTTTTCATCTCATGAGTTTGATTCTTATTTCAGACTGCCTCTTACCCCAGCCATCCCGATTATTCCAGTTTCTGAAGGAACTCCAGTGTGCTGAGTTCTTCATAATGATGTGTGATGTATGATACTACCGAGTTTCTGTTAGTTTAAATGGATTACATGTGAAGAGCACTTAGCAATGCCTAGTATGATTAAAAACTTGAAGGCTGCACAGAGACTACGTCACTTGCCCACAGAGTTAAAGGCAGACTCTAAGTCTTTTGCTTCCACACTTTTGGGTTTGTCTTGGATCACAACACTTTCTGTCTTTACTGCACATAGTAGGAATTAAAAACACCACTTTGGTGTGGCTATAGGAAACTGCAGCTTCGAAGGAGAAATCTCTTATCAATGTCACATAGCCAGTAGTTATGGAAGCAGGATTTAAGTGCATCTGTTTTTAGTGGCATGGCCTGTGATTTCAATGTGTAAACCATAGAGATGACCTCATTGGTGGCTCCCCACTGTACACTTTGACATGGGCAAGCCTTGCTGTCAGAAAGTAGCCTTCCTTGCATTCTAGATTCCTTCCTGTCACTTTTTGTTTGCTTTCCCTTGACAGCTAAACTCCTTGCTCTGTTCTCATCTCTTAGTGATTTATCAGACCCTTGGAAGCTGGGTTCTGTTTCACCATCTAATTAGAGTTCTTATCCCAAAACTCAACAAAGACCTCTTAACTCAATCCACAACCCTTTCTTCAACTCCGTTTTAGGATTAATCCACTCATAAGACTTTATACTCTTCAACGTGAACTTGCCCAACCTGAATGTTTTCCAGAGAGTCTTGCTTCCCTTCGAATTATCAGGGGGGATACCAGGAAGTGGAAACAGGGTAGTTGCTTGGAGATGGACAAGTACACATTCGTGAGGCTCAGTTCACCCCTCCATATTGCTTCTCCCATGGTTGTTGTTTCTCAAGTGTGCAGATACCTATTGGCAGGTATATATGCCGATTAGTAGATATATTGATATACAGTAAGTCCTCACTTAACGCCATCAGTAGGTTCTGTGATATTAAACAAAATGAGGTATAATGAAAGCAATTTTACCATAGTGTAATTGATAGAAACCAGTTAAATTCCTGTGGCATCTCATCAATGCTAAACGAAACAGAGTTGAACAAAATGATATTAACCGAGGACCTGCTATATATGATACTCATGTATGTATATAAATATACATAGATTTACTTAAGTTTTATCTTCAGAAGGTTATTAGTTACACTCAAGATAAACAGACTTATTAGTGAGGTTTTGAAATTTTAGAATTTTTTAAAGATTTTATTTATTTATTTTTAGAGAGGGAAGGGAGGGAGAAAGAGAGAGAGAGAGAAACATTAATGTGCAGTTGCTGGGGGCCATGGCCTGCAACCCAGGAATGTGCCCTGACTGGGAATCGAACCTGTGATGCTTTGGTTTGCAGCCCGTGCTCAATCCACTGACCTACGCCAGCCAGGGGCTGAAATTTTAGAATTTTAATGAGATGTCATTTACAGGTCTCAAGTTTTGGAGTCAACCAGGTACAGACTTGAATTCCAGATTTTATGCTTACCTGTTAGATGGCACTGCACAGGTGACTTAGCCTATTTCAGCTCCATTTTCTTATCCATAAGATAGGGATAGTAAGAAGACTTGCTTCCTAGGATGGTTCTGGATATCATATAAGATGATAATGGTAAAGAATGGGAGGTATAAGAATCAGATGATCCTAGACCTATATTCTCAATCTACCACATACTGTGGAGATATAACGTAGTTTCTTAGGGTCTCAATGAGGATACTACCGAGTTTCTGTTAGCTTAAATGGATTACATGTGAAGAGCACTTAGCAATGCCTAGTATGATTAAAAACTTGATCAATATTAACTGCGATCTGTTTCCTCTTCCTCATCTTTTTTATTTTTCCTCTCCTTGTCTTCCATCCTTTTCTCTTCTGCTTTTGCTCTTGCTTCTAATTAAAGCATCCAGCACAGAGTAGGTATACCATAAATAGTAATTACCTTACCCTCAGGCATCCATTGATTGAAAAACAAAAAGGGTGGTTAGTTCATGGAAATGAAGAAAGGCATAATTACCCAAAGGCAAAGAATCTTTCTGACAGTTGGTTTTAAGGATGTATTTCTTCCCATTGGAATGACATTAAAAATAATAATTATTATTAATATCATAGATGTGTCCAGAATTACTTTTGTCTATAAATATTTATAAGTAACAACTTTATTATGTTCATTGTTTGATTCCATCTAAAGAATACTTAAGTTCAGAACTTCATCAATATAATCACTTATAAACCAAATATAGATATATATGTAGATTCATATATAGAACTGGCATTACTTTAGATACTTTATAAATGATCCTTATAACATTCCTTAAGGATGAAGATGTTAATATATCCCCATTTGACACATGGAGAAAGTGAAACATAGAGGGTCAAAGTCACTGCTGTCTGTTTGCTTAGTGATAGCACTAAGATCAAATGCAGGGATTTGGTTCCAAAGATCACACTCTTAACCTCTAGGCTGCGCCCTCCCTCAAGCCTGTGTGACACTCTTTTCTGGGTCATGGGACCTAGACTTCTCATGTCCAGCTTGCTGTAGTGGAAGTGTAGCTACAGTGAACCTGAGAGTAGAAATCTCCCTTTTCACAACCTCCTCAACCAAATATCTAAGGCTCCCTTTCAGAGGCAAAGATACGCTCAGTCTGAGTCTCAACTAAGCCTGTCCCCTCCTGTCCTCTGACCTTTCTTTCCCTGCCCCCACCCAGAGGCCCAACCATAGAAGCCACACCAGCTGGAGAGACTACCTTCCTCGGCTGCTTCTTAAGGGAAAACTGGTGTACTGGAAATATTAGGTCACCAGTGGCCGCAGAAGGGAAATTCTGCAGCCCTTTATTCAGGAACTCACCATTAACTTAAGCTAGCATTTAGTAACATAAGCTCCACAATCTTGGACAAATCCCCCACTTGAAACCTTCCCACCCGCCTCTCATCACCAGATGTTCTTACCATGGAGAGAGGAGTTGCTGTCTCTCAAAGGACAGCAGGCCTTAAAAGACAGGTCCTGTCTGTTGGGTGGGGCTGGGATCCTTGTCTAAAGGCTTCCCTGAGGAAAAGTGTATGAGTTCTGTCCAGGTTTCCTCTCTCAGTACGGAGTGGGCCAGAAACAACGCCTTGTAGAAGACAGGCTCTGAGAGGAGGGGCCATCCTCTGAAGAACTTGGATTCGTGCGAGACTAAGAAACCCTTGGCAGTTCAAGGTCACAGGGCAAGATGCCTTGGGAAGATGACTCACAGTTAGATGGATGAGGCTACTGATATGGCTGTGTCTTCTCCCAGGAGTTATAACTGATGTTTCCTATTGCTCATAATTGGTCTGCTATTCATCACTTTCATAATTGCTATCAGCTCAATGACAGGCAGGACAAATGGTCTGGAGATAGTTTGGAACAATGTAAGCACAATCTATTGCTCTGATGACTGAGCAGGTCTACTAGGATAACATAGATTGGACGTCCGAAGAGCTCCCAGTCTTCTATTCCAGAGTTTCCCACTCATCCACGCAACACTTATTCATGCAACAGATAGTTATGGAATATCTACTTTGAGTCAAGCCTTGTGCAAGGAGCTTATGATACAATAAGGCAAAGAACTCCAAGTGCAATGGAGAGAAGGGACATCCAAGGAAATAATTCAATAAAACATTATATTTCCCTCATAGATGTGTTGCCCAAGGTGCAACAGGGACCTTCAATTCTTCTGGGAAGTCAGAAAAGAGTTTCCAAAAATGATTGCAGTTGTAGTGTGTCTTAAGGAATGAGTATGATTTGATCAAAGGCGGAATGCAGGAAAGACATTATAAGCCAAGGGAAACCACATGCAAAATCACGGTGGCATAAAGGTTTATTTCCCGTCTGGTCCATGATAAGTGGTTCAATGTAGCTGGTATGTAGGACTGGGGCAGGCTGTGACGGTGGGGTGTGAGGCCAGAGAGATTGTTTGGTACTGCTGCCTGAAGAGCTTTCTATGCCAGGCTAAGAAGTAGAATGTTTATACGTGTATTAGTCAAAGCTTTTAAGTGGTAAAAAACAGAAACTCACTGAAACTTTATAAGCAAAAAAAGGAGAAATTATTATAATGATACATGGATTTCTCGTGTAACTCAAGGGCAGAGCACACAGTGAACTACCAGCATGCAGGGAGCTGCTTGGAGCAGTGATCCTGAGTCCGCCACCTCTGCTCCTCCCTGCACTTAAGTCTGTTGCCCCTTCCTCTTCCTCTTCCTCCTCCCCTTCTCCATCTCTCTTTTTTTCTTCCTTTCTCCCCTTTTCTGGTCTCCACTCAGGTAGTTCAACATGATGAGGCCACCCTAGCCAAGTCCAGCTTTCTATCTCATACCAGTTGAATCACTCGGTGATGCCAATTAACATGTAAATCTAAATTCCAAGAAAAAACAAACAAACAAACCCTGACTGGTCCAATTTGAGCCAAATAGTCAATTGTAACTCATGAGGTCCACTACCCTTGACCAAAGAAATGTTATTTGTTTCAAATATGACCACCAAACTGCCCCTTACGTCTGATACTAGAAAGATATCTATTAACATGCTGTAGTTTTTGTTTTTTTTTTAATTCTCTAACTGGAGTTCCCTAACCTGGGGGATACACTCAAAGCCACACGATAAAGAGATCAGGGTTCTTGAAAGTGATAGTCCATAAGAATAACCTGGGAGTATATTAAATCACAGATTCTGGAACATCTCTCCTAGGATTCTAGTTCAGTGGGTCTGAGTTTGGCCTGGGAATCGGAATTTCTAACAAGTGCTTTGAGTCATTAATGAGGCAAGAGGTCCAGAGAATCACATTAGGGAAACATTTGGGGGGAAATCTGTTGTTTTAATATTAAAACCAACCCAAGTCTATGGTAGAGTAGAATATGCAATTTGCATAAATATTTAAGAAAGAGACTTTGAAGAAATTTTGCCCTTGTCCATTCTCACATTTGGGATGCTTTGTACAAAATGCTTAAAAACCCTTCCATATTTTACTAGAGGATGTTGGAGTTTTTTAAGTCAAGAACATTGGCTCTTAGGTTTCCTGGGCTGTTCTCAGGGCTGAAGTTAGCAACCAGTAGGAGCATGACAGAGGTTAAGAGTACAGAATTACCCTGAGGCTCTGGGCAGAGAAGAAAATTTCCATGCCAAGGCCAACATGGGGTGAAGGAACAGAGAGAGATACAACAAAATTAAGATTCTTTTTTTTTTACTTTTTTATTCTTTATTTTATTGATTATGCTATTACAGTTGGCCCATTTTCCCCCTTCACTCCCCTCCACCCTGCCCATCCCCTCCCACCCACATTCCCCCCTTTAGTTCATGCCCATGTGTCATAAGTTCTTTAGTGTCTACATGTCCCACACTATTCTTACCCTCCCCCTGTCTATTTTCTACCTACTGTCTATGCTACTTATTCTCTATATCTTTCCCCCCTCCCTCCTCCTCCTACTTCCCTGTTGCTAACCCTCCATTTGATGACTTTTTTTTACTGTTCATATTTTTAATCTTCTTTTTCTTAGGTAAGTCCCTTTAACATTTCATATAATAAGGGCTTGGTGATGATGAACTCCTTTAACTCGGCCTTGTCTGAGAAGCACTTTATCTGCCCTTCCATTCTAAATGAAAGCTTTGCTGGATAGAGCAATCTGGGATGTAG